>WOGN01002395.1:0-16848 GCA_015342105.1 Leptinotarsa texana
GGTTGATACGTTTTTATCAGATTGGGTGGTTTAGGAAAACTAGATGGTGAATATATTACTACCTCTTGCATTTCCTAAACAGGAACATTGTACAGGGTGAAACACTGATCACCTTAAAACAAAAATATATGCAGTGAATGAAAATGAAAACGTTACAGTAGTCTGCCACGGCTAATAGATACAAAGCTGTATAAATCCAATGCACCTCACTCATTCTTGACGGATCAAACCTGACTCCAAACACAAATGTTTTGCTGGATACAACTATCCTTAAAGGTCCAGTAAGTGAAGACAATGACAGTTCTTCTAACGAAGGCGCCTTTTATGAAATATTGGAGAGATATCACGAATATCACAGAAAAGCGGGGTTTTCCAAGGCGGTCCATTATTGTGGTGAGCTGCGGGAGAAGCCTGAGTAAGTGAAGACTGTGAAATCTCCCCTTATGAGAACGTCTTCTGTTCAATCCACGAATTTCAAAACAAACGGGGCTCCCAAACGCGGTCCGTTCCAAAGTCAATCAGAGCCTACGACGATGAGATCTACAACGGCCTAATATGTCTATAGATATTTGTTAATCTTTGACCTATATCAAATATTGTTGCAAGTTATTTCCCGTCTATGGATATTATTATTTCATATTGTTCACAGCTGATAACATTTCTTAACAGTATATTTGATTTTATTTTGGAGAGAAATATAACCAACTCCTTCAGGTATTGAAAAAGTACTTCTAATTACAAAAAAATCATGGCATTTGGGTGTTTCAATAGCGTTTCATACGAAGCGATTGTGAAATATATGTTTTTCTTGAAATTCTCTTTATTACTTGTTTTTCTTCAGGTAGTTTTGGTTTTTCAAACTGAATTTGATTTGTCATTACTATGAATAAAATAGTCAACTTCAAGAATGGAAATTTAATATCACTTCGAAGAGAAAAGTATTTACCTATTTTGATGGAATGTCTACAATATTTCTTCACCCAATGAAGGTTTCTGAAAAAAAATATATTTTTATTGAAAAATAGTTATTTCGTTAGTTTTGTTGTCTCCTGAAAAAGTTCTTGGAGGCTTTGAAGATATATGTCTCGTATATATTTGCTGAAACAATAATTGATTACTGATTATTGAAGACTATATGTCATTAGTTTGGACTTCCATTGTCTGATATGATATAAATTTATTTGAAATCCCTGAAAGAATATATAAAAAACTTAAAAAATAATTGAAAAAAATCAAAGAAGTGGCTGAAAAATAACAATTATATTAAGCAAAAAAACTGAAATTGCAGTAAAATAAAATACAAGCAACAACCAATAATGAATTGTCATTCGTATCGGTGAAGAGAACCGGCACTAAATGTATCTGTATATCGAAAACCCACTCACACAGGACAGTATCTGGAATCCAACCACCATCAATCGACTAAGAGAGAAATCATCAATATTCTACCAGACCGTGCTTTCCGGCTCTGTAATACAAAGAAATGTTTCGAAAAGAAACTAGACATCATCAAAAATTACCTTCAACGGAATGGTTACTCCAAAGTGATGGTGGAACAGACTTTAACCAGAAGACCGCATATATGTTGTTCAACAATGCATTCAGCCAAGCTTTCATAGAGATACGCAACATATGGAAACAGCTAATCAAGCGGAACACGAATAACTCCCGCCAAACGGTCAGTTTTCGACGAAGCAGAGAGACCATCTTGACATATGAGTGCTTCACAAAAATAAACCTTCAGGAAATATAGTCAAAACACGATATATTGCCGAACACCCATGATATGAAAATATAGCTTGACCGCGTATCTCTCAAGGAACGAAAAATAATAAACGTTTCTGCTTATTTGGCTTGGTCGGTCGGTAGCTGCTCTGTTCGACGTGGGGGCTTTCCACTGAAATCTACCGCCGTGTTAGTCGGTGGTTCATACCCCTGGCTGGATGATCGATTTCAACCTGCTACCGTCCAACCCTTGTTGGGAATCGCACGTTAAAAGGTAAGACTTCTGAGGGTTGTCGTTCCTACAAACGACAACTAACTGAGTAGTTAGATTATATCAAACTGTTGGTGAACACGTCTGAAGAAGCCATTGTTTAACGAAGCATCTGCTGTGAACTGACAAATGGAACTTCACAACAAAGTGTTTTTAAATACATTATAATAGATTTTCTTGAAGTATCACATATAAAAAAACGTATCATTCAGAAAAACCATCTTATAGCAGTATGACAGAAATATGATTCCGACTGTTATCTAGAATCATCAGGTGGTTCTAGGATATAATTAAATCGATAATCTACCCACGTCTGGTGGAAAATCCACCAAACATATTCTTCGTTACAAAATGTTTTCGTGAAAAAATTTCTTCCATATTGAAATTATCCGTCATGTTATTCCTAACAGTATATTTGTTTTTCATTTTTCTGTAAGGCGAGCATGTGGGAGGCTGATAACCATGTAAATCACAGAAAATCATTTTCCTTCAACTGAAAAATTCTTTTACATCAAAGGATGATTGATCTTCAAGAATTTCTCGGATGAAAAATTTGTTTTTCATATGCACATAGACTCGCATAATGTAGGCTCCGCTCGATCTGAAAAACTGTCAACCTAATTCAATTCTGTTTTTGAAACATTTTCTGTCCTCTCCTTTCCTATGTCGGCAATAATAAAAATTTCCAATTTTAGAGCCGCCGGCACAAAAGAAAGAACCGTAACCACGAAGATGATGATAATTCGAATCGAATAAAAGATTATAAAAGAAAAATATCTTTCCATTTTTTAAAAGTTTTTTTATTTTTTACATTGAGAAAAATAGTATTATTTATTCGAACAGTTTCTCGTAGTTTTATACCACACAATCAACACTTATTTTCTATTGAAACAATATACCATTTCTTAGTTTTTTGATCTTCTGTGTTGTTAATGTGAGAAATGCAAAATGATGATACATGACTGAAATGAAAGCGGAAGTGACCATCAATAAGATTTATAGAAACAAGCAGACGCAGTTTTGTCACATTCAATGTCAGCATATCCAATTCTCCTATTCGAAATTTATCAATCATCATAATTTTATTGGGGTATTAGTAAGACTATTTCATTCCCGTCATCTTGTCTCAGCAAATATTGTTTGTTACAGAATAAAAAGGATCCATCTCAACAACCAGAAAATATTGTTTTGATGGGTTGGTGTGTTCCAGCATCATGCTCAGCCATGGATCTCCAGCGTTATCTAAATAAATATCTGACAGAAGTTGATTTTCACATGAAAGATTGGAATGTTACATATGAAGCCATTATTGAAGAATACAGTTGTCAGGAAAGTGGTAAAAAGTCACAATTAGATCAGGCAGATATCTCTTTTGGGTAAGACAGTAATTCCAGAAATACTTGACAAAAAAAATTTTGTGTATGTATTAAAATGGAAATTCCAAGTGGAAATGAGTCCGGTAGTGATATGGCAAATGTATCAAGCCAAAAACTACCCAAAATCTCATTACAACTTTATGAAATTTAAAAACAGATTCTATGATATAAAAGAACGGAATCATAAAAACATCATTTTGAAAGTGCAAATTATTATTTGTTTTCAATTGGGATTTCTTACATAGATTATATCTTTTGGAAGCATCATGTTCTCAAACTACAGAAAACCATTGGCAACGTTATATATCATTTATTGACATTGTGGTGATTTATTCATTCATCTACTACTGGTACTTATATGTTTTATTTGTTTTTGAATACCTTTGTAAATTTTTTACGAAAACATGTATTTCTGCTGATGAAAAAGTGTTGATATTTTCTTTGCAAATATCCTGATTTTTTAAATTTCTAATTATTACATTACATTAAATTGAAATTTGAAAAAAATACTTAGTAGAAAATTTCAATTGAAAATGGGATTCTGCTCATGCAGTCAGTTACGTTTGAATTCAATGCAAGGAAAACTCTTTGACATCTGTCAATATTTCGACAAGCTATCTTCTTCAGGACAACCATAATGCATGAAATAATACGTATAAAAATAATTACGTGAGAATTTAATAGACTTTGTAAGAAACTAAAAACAAAATCATTACTTGAAATGAAGTGAAATGTATTCCACTAGGTGCCTGTGACAAATACAATAATAGTTATTTGAATCATCGAGGCGGAAAATTTAGATTAGAGAGAGGGTTACCCTATGAGATGTTATTTTTCATGAATCAATAGATATGTGAGTATTTGTCTTAGGTTATTAAAATTAGTGCGTTTGTTCAATTGATTTTCTGCATCATATATACGTACCATTCCTAAGAAAGTATTTTTATGAAAGTTACTATCGATATCCAATACGATATTGTATCTCATCCGAAGATTGTGGCTTACATGTTTTGATCAGGTACATGAATTCATATTACGTCTACAGTCGCTCTCATGAGAATTGATAGGACTATTGAGATTCCTAGATGTCAGACCAATATACTTTTTGTAACAGTCTGAACAAAGTATACATACATATACAGTAAATTCGATTTCTGTTCATCAGAATTTGGTGTTTCAACTTTAAAGTATAATTTGGGGGTAGTGATATTTTCAATTGCAATTTTAACGTTTTCATTGTTATCGTTATCAATTTACTTTAGAGTAAATTTATATGCATATGGTAACGATCTCAATATAGATGTTAGATTAGGTTGGGTCCAAAGTGAGTGAATCTATTCGACCCTCTACCGCAACCCGTAAGGGTTTATTGTCGCTCATACCTATTCACACTCTACCAATTAAACCCAGCTTTGTAACGAAGCTGATTACTTTGTATGGTGAGTGGTCTTTCAGGTCAGATGGTAAGAGTAGCGAGGCTGGCACAAAGTATATGCTCTACTGTTTCCTCGTTAATGAGGTAGTCGGATAGTCAAGGTGCAATATTTCCACTTCGATACTCGCGACAACCTTTCTATATAAGGGTTTTCGCACTTCAGCTATACCTGACGATGCCTTAGATTCAACCGTGCAGGACTTTTTTGCCTCTGGTTTTAGTGAATCATCAATTAAGCGCAAACGTTTGTGAATCTGCTCATGGCGGGTTTGTTCTTCCACCTGAGACGCCGCTCAATAATTTGGTGCAAGGCGGTTTCATGAGGTACCCCGCTCTTGAGGAGATGACTCAGTCGTTTCCTGGATGCACCACCAAATCTTTTTTTAGGTTCAGTTATTGGATCAGGAGTTGGAGAGTTGAGAAGCTCTCGCTCCTGATCTAAAGTTACAGCTCGGCATCCATCTCCTCTCTAGACTCGCTCCTGATCTAAATTTACAATACTTCAAAGATGGAAAGCGGAATTATCTGTTATGTCATTATTACATCCGGTCCAGAGACATTTATCTTTTTGGAGAAAACTGATGCCTGAGTTTTTTTGATATTGAATTGAACCTGGTTAGTTACTTCCACCCCAATTCGAAATCACTTCTAGAACCTCATTAAGATATGCAACCTCCTGCTGGCAGTGAAGATGTGCATCCGCAGCCGATGTCCTGAAATTCAAATGAAATATAGAAACAGCGATGTGTAGATCATTCAAAAAAAGTAACCTTCAGGCACAAACTAAAAGAAAAAGCCCTTTCAAAATAACAACTTTCATATAAACACCGAATTACTCGAAAAAAATACTTATGAAACAACTTTCATACTATACTACTTAAATTATACAAAAACACTTTTTTCTTTTCTTTTAACACAATATAATATGAGAATGAGATGAACTTTCACTTATATAGAACACTGTCAACCTCCTTCCCATACTCAATAGCGGATATCGGGGTATCAAAATGAGTCATTTGCCTTATTGTCTCCAAAATACCAGTCTAGATAAAATTACAAGATGAAGCACTCTTTTCACTCATAACATCAGGTTTCATGTCACAAATGACTTATATCTACTCGTCTCATCAATAACAGTACGTAATGACATTTATTCACTTACTCGATATATAATTTCAGGAGAGATCACCTTTGGAATAAAAACGGTTAAGGCTTTCCACTTATTAATTTTCATACAAAAAATGTGGGAATATTCGAAGGAAAACTAGAAAGCGTTATATTTTAAAATATAAATTTTTGTCTGAAAGTTACTCATTCTCATGATCTACACATATTTGTGGAGGATATCTTTATTTTGAAGTTATTTGATTTTTTCCTCTCTTCGGAATATTGTCCAGGAGTCTATAGATAAAAGAAGCAAAAGTTTTTTCCTGAAATAAATCTCTCCTAAAACTATATACCTCTCAATTTGGACCAAATTACTATGGCTGTGATTGAAACAAATGAGTAAATGAATATCATTAGTTACTGTCATCGATAACATGAGTAGATTTAACTTATTTGTGAAACAAACTCATGATGTTATAACTGAAATGAGTGCCTCATATTGTAATGTTATATAGGTGTCTAATTCTGAAACATCGATATTCGCCATTGAGGATGACTGTGTTCCAGTTGGTAAGGTAAGGTTTGGTTTGGTTCAAAGTGAGTAGGACTATTAGACCCTCTATCGCAACCCGCAAGAGTTTATTGTGGCTCACACGTATTCAAACTCGACCAAATAAACCCAGTTTCTGAACGAAGCCAAACTCTAAAAACCTGATTTGGTCCCCAGATGGGCAGGCACAAAGTATGTGATTTGCTCTTTCATCATTTTCCAAACAGAAGCGACACACACTGGGTTCTGACAGTCTGAGTCTCTGCAAATGACGATTCAAATGACAGTTTTCTGTAAGAAGGGCTCTTTAGACATCGTAGTTCATCCCTACTGTATTCCAACAACTGTTTGATATCAAGCTTCGAAGGGTAAATGAACGTCTTGGAGTGAGCCAATCCTGGAAGATTCTGCCGGAAGTGGAAATTATCTCACAATTCTTTTGTGATGCTCACATCTCCTGGGTATTTTACCCTTTAACTATATCAAATTTTAATTTTTGTTGAGTTTTCAGTATTTTAGTGTTCCAATCTCCGATGTCAGATTCCTCCTGAAACACTGTCACTCAAAAACATTAGGAAACCATTTTTTAGTTCTCTTTGTAAACATTATTGTCTAATTTGGCTATAATTATCAACTGCTTGGTTGTTACAAATCTTAGAGCCATGTTCATTGAATACGGTTTACTTATTATTCACCGGAACAATCTACAAATCTGCACTCCTTTTTTATGCTTCATAAATTTTCATAAATTGATGGCAAGTCTTTCAATGGCAGACATATACTACAAATGACGGTGTGACCTTTCGTTCCCTCGCCGATGAGACCAGTCACTTCTAATTTCACCCACCTCAATGAGGAAACGGAAAGTAGGTAACAGGTTATGATATTTTTAATTTCTGCTTGACGTCCTCTACTTTAGCTGAGTTTAGGATCGTTACCAGCTTTACCAGTGTTCGAAGTGTTGCCACTATAATATTACTTTTTGATTTTAGGTTTGTAAAACTTTCCTGCAGAAGCGATCATTGTCAAAATCCATGTTTTAATGTCGTCTGTTATGATTTTTATGCAACTATATTTAATGGTCATGACCATCGTTGCATATTTTTCTGATAGACCTGCCAGAAACAAGAAGTCTGCACATTCATCGTCAATTTCAAATTCGGAGGTTCGCAATATTTTACAATTTTTTACCACTTTGTTTACGTAGAAAGCCATATTGTCACAATCTTCCAGTCGCGTTGAAAACAGCAATTTCAATATACTAATCTTCCTTGTGAATCCTGCTCAACTAACCTTGTCAGCATCTGTTTCTGTTCCTGTTATGCCTTTCCGCAAACCTTCTAGTAACAGAAAAGTTTCGATAGCAAAAGCCCAGTCTACATAAGTTTCGCCACCTTTCAACTTGGGTACATTCGCGACAAAACTAATACTCGATATTTTTCTGAATGTTTACTAAAAATTTGGTGAATTGAACGTACTGGGCGTATAACCTGTAGAAATAACATGAAATAAATTAAAAGATGTGGGATATTTGAGCATTCAATATAAAACTAACGCTTATAATTATTTCAAACTCAAATGTTTCGATATCATAGAACGTTACAGTTGTCACATAATATAAATATACTAGAATTTTTTGGAGCCGTTTACGAGATGTTTTCGAGTAAATAGGACTGGATCCTCCGGGTGAAGGAAATATTGAGAGCAGATAGTTGTTGGTTCACATATATCAGTTTCTGGTGCAGGTGTTTTCAGTCGCAGACTTAAGACAGATATATCAACCTGCCTAGAAATATATGCAACTGTATTTCAAGCGGAAATTTACGCTATTGAATTGTGTGCGGAAAAATTGAAAGAATCTATCCTCATACACAAGTGAATAAAAGTATTCTCGGACAGTCAAGCGGCGTTGGAAGCTCATGGCTCCTACCGAGCAACGTCTGAACTGGTAGCAAATTGTCAAAAACGACTCTCCTCGATTGGAATACTTGAAAGATTGTCTCTGGTCTGAATTTCTGACCATACTGGCATAAAAGGCAATAAGACTGCTGACTCCCTTGCAAAGGAGGGTTCGGCAAGTAGCTTAATCGGACCAGAACCTGTCACTGGCATTGCTTTAGACGTTGCCAAACAAATATTGAACACGTGGATGGTAAGAAAATTTTTGAACTTCTGGTGGAATCTTTCAGGATTGGCTCACTCCAATCGTAGTTTGATACTAAACAGTTGTTGGATTACAGTATGGATAAACTACAGGTCACTGTTATTTGAATTATAATATGCAGAGACTCAGACTGTCGGAAGACAATCGCCTCCGTTCGGATAATGATGGAACAGTAGAGCAGATACTTTGTGCCTGTCCCGCTGGGGACCAAATCAGGCTTTTAGTGTTTGGCAGAGCCGCACCAACATAAGGTATCTTTCAAAAAGCTGATCAAAGGATTATTGACGAACCTGGATGTTATATCTTTGATGAGTTCCTATAAAGGGATGTGTTGATGAAACATATTTCCACTAAATTCTTCTCTTTGAACCACTTTTCATTACGTTAAATGATATTATATTGTTTATGATAATCCATTCATATATCAAAATGTTTCTAAGTATTGTGACGTCCAAATGGATATATATCATCTATAGTGTTCTGAATAGTATTCGTATTCATCTATATGTATACTTCCATTAATTTTTTGGCATGCTCAATATTAGTACAATCTGAAAGATGGATGAATTATTGAAAATACTTTCCAAAGAGTAGGCTGGCTGGGGCCTGTCCTCGAAGTTCCGACACAGGACGAAACTAAGCGGTAGAACGAACCAACATTCTCAACCAATGACCACTCCCCAAACCATGAGGTAGTGATCAATTGTTCCGGAATTTGAACGCAGAAACAATAAGCCAAGAATGACATTCTTTTTTATTTGTTCGGTCAATATTTATACCATCGTGCGGCAAGGCGGCATAATCTTGAGATTCGAGAGTAAAGAAGGCATCATTCCAACACGGACTTCAGTAATCAGAGAACAACCATCTTAAAAGAGCTTCTGATGACTCGATAGGCTCAGTACAGTAACATTCTGTCATATAGATACTCCAAAATCAAAATTTCATGGCATATTTGTAGCATCAACTTGGTTTTTCCCTAACAACGGAAGAGTTTCTAAGTGCTCTTACCTCTTGTAAGTTACGTTGTTCCACTTCGAGATGAGTTCACGTCTCTCTGACATCCAGATGGCGAAGGATGCGACGATCTACGAGCTGCACATCCTGTCCTCTTTTAAGGTGGATCATATTATACTTGTATATCCATAATTCTATACCAAAAGCGTGCGTTCCACTACCTTCAAAGACTGATGAAGATACTTTTCTTCAGAGGTATACATTTCAAAGATCATCTATATCAATAAATGGATAACTTTATGCCTCCGGCTAGGGGGTGCCACATTTATACCTTCAAGTCCTTCTGAGTGTAACGAATAATATCAATAGTAAGATACAAAAAAGAAAGGGATTGAAGAAATCGCCCTGAAACATACATCTTCTGAAAGTAATTCACTTTGTTGACTCTAGCCTGACCTAAGAAAACTCTTTATTTTCTGTTATTCTCCTTATATCTTTCATCTTGATCCTTTTTGCTAGAGGAGAACCTAACTCGCCATTTTTGTTGGGAGCTTTCTAAGCGTATTTTTCAAAATGGTAACTCATAATAGCATTAATAGAAAATAACAAATATGTATCGTTATCATCATAACTCTAAATTATTGAATATTCCTACAATTTCTCTAGATAGAGAAATATTATTTTTTGAATTGAAAACCACGTTTTTTCATTAACCGATAGGACACAGTCTCGTTAAATATGTGTTTGCAATATAATATGCATTGATAAATATTACAGTCATAATATTATAATATATAAGGTTACATAAGGAGAAATTGAAATAAGTGACCTATGGAAAAACGGTATTTCATATGGCCATAAAATAACGTTATTTCAGATGACTATTAACTCACACTCCCAAATATTAGAATATATCATTATAAAGATCATCAACCGATAAAATACGCATTTTCATAAGTTGCAAAAATATCATGGCAAATGTGACATTGTGATATACTCACAATGTTTAGTATTTTACCATATGTCATAAATTCAAAAGACATTGCATGTTATATAACAAAAGAAACGTATTTCAGATGACGGTAATGAATACATAATTTTTAAATCATTTCGAAAAGGTTGAAAATAATTGGTTCTTCTCATATTCCTGAAATGATATTTTCAAAAGGACATTCCATAATTGGTCGCAACTATAGGTAACTTATGATTGAAGTTGGTTGACAATGTTTCGTGGTACATTTCATCAGTTCGGTCTTCCATTGTATAATATAAATTGATTTGAAAGCCCTGAAAGAATCTGTGGTGAAAATTTAAAAAAGAATATCTGAAAAATAATAATTATATTGAGCAAAAAACTGAAATCACAATGAAATGAAATACAAACAACAACCAAGAAAAATGAACTATCAACACGAGATGAAACAAAAAATTACTAACAAGGAATGAAAAATTAAAAGATTCCAAAACAAGTTACTTTAAGAAGACGATTGTGGATACTAACAATCGAAACGTTGTGAAGTAACTTGGTTTGGAATCCTTCGATTTTTAATTTCCATTTTTGTTGATAATTTTTCAATTTTCATCTCATAATAATAGTTCAATTTTTTTATTCTTTTTATTTATTTTTTTCTCATTTTTTGGTTGTTGTTTGTATTTTATTTCATTGTAATTTCAGGTTTTTTGCTTGATATAATTGTTATTTTTCAGCTAACCTTTTTAATTTTTTAAAGATTGTTTCAAGGATTCCAAATTGATTTATATTATATTAGACAATGGAAATACGAACTGATGAAATGATGTAGATAGCGTAGCTCTTGTAATATTCACACTACTTCATTATTGTTAATTGATTTTTTTTAGGCTGATATCGATAATCTTGGTATCAGTTGTGATTGGGTCTACTCTATATGATGCCTTGAGGGATTCCACTATAGACAAATTGGGATCAAGTACGTTGAATTATTGATTTGGAAATATTCTTGTTGAGTGATTTTTTTTTCAGAATCACAATTCACGAAATTGCTATTGGCATTTTCTTCAAAGAAGAACTATCAGAAACTATCTTATGGTGATTCAAATTCAGCTTTATCGATTTTGTATGGCATGAGGGTGATCTGTATATGCATGATTATCATGGACCACCGATTTGGTACTCATTTAGCGTCAGGAATCCTGAATTTCAATATTGTGGAGGAGGTGAGTAAAAATATATTTCACTAGCGAACCGCCCCGGAACTGCACTGGTGCAAAGCTGATACTGAATATGCTATATAATGTATTATTATACAACGTTCACTGCTTTTTTGTCAGTAGACAGTAAAAACATGTTTTGTCAGAGATTATTCTTGAAAGAGCGACATATAGGTAATTGGCCCGGTGCCCCCGGCCAATTATATGTTCCCTATGTACCCTATGTCCCTGCATTTTGAATCTTTATTTAAATATAAAAAGACAATAAATTAAACTTTCCAGATCTTAGTATAACAAAAATTAACAACAAACTAGATTTTTCCATTTACAGAAAACCAACCCAGACTGATCATGTCATCTTCTTTAATTCATACATCCTACGCAACATAAAATGGCCTCCTTCGATTGTTATGTCAATATATTGTTGAACATTATTTTATCATCCTCCAACTGTAATTTAGAATCAAATACATCAAAACAGATTGCTGTCAACAATGGTTATCAACCATCTATTATTCATAAATTAATTAGTAACTTCAAACACAGGTCAGATAGAATATTAGCCTTCAACTATACCACCTTATGTAGTTCACCTTCTGTGAAATATTTTTCACCTTATTTTGATAAAAATATGTGTACTGTTATTTCCAAATTCATAGAAAATACCATACCTGGCAAAAAAAGTTCTTTTAAATCTCAAAATAACTCAAGCAATTTTTTAGTAAATTCCAAAGACAAAATCAACAAATCACACTGAAGTGGAGTCTATAAGCTGGACTGCTCTGATTGTTCTGCAACTTACATTGCTAGAACCTGTAGATCTCTCTTTAATAGCATTAACGAACATTTAAAAAATCTGTATTTGTACACCACATTGAATTTAACAATCATAACTTCAGCTCCAAAGAAATTCCTCAATATAACGTAAAATAGATAATGAAAAATTCCTCAGACTGGACTTGCTTGAAGAGCTGGAGATTTCCAAAGAACATTCCAATAATGATCATTGCTTGAATACTCAAGTAAACTTAAACAGATATTTCCTTCCCCTTCATGAAAGGATTATGAATTCTTTCCCAAAAATTATTCACTCCTAAAAAATATAATCCCTTCAATTCAGATTATGAATTGTTAATTAATCAATTTTATTACTAAAATATTTTATTCTATATTGGCTTCTCCACAACATAATTATTTTAAATCCATAATAAATCACTCCTCTAGTTGGTACTATTATCTCCAACATGAAACTCAACACATCCTGTCACAAATTGCCATTATTTCATATAATACTTTGACTGAACCACATGGTCCCAAAACAAAAATTTATTTTCTTGGCTATCAGCCTATTTTGTTTTATATGAGTCAAATATTACAAATGTGCTATGTACTCATTTTGATACTTCCTGTTGCGTGACAAGTAAGTAATCATAACAATTTTTCAAATTTCATAAACTCAAAAATTTTTTGCAAATTTTAATTCTCATAAAACTTTCTTTTCATTTAGATCATTCATTTACTTTCAGGTGAGCACTGATGATGACGAAAGTCGAAAGCGTTTTGTAATAATTTTACACTTCGATACACTATCATACAATAACAAAAATACACTTTCATACAAAAACTTCTTCGATTCATTCAAAATATCAGTGAATCTTCCAACGGTAATGAAAATCTCACTTCCAAAATAATGAATGCTCATTTAGCATATCTGAAACAGAATGTGAGCATTTTGAAAAGAATCCCTAAATCATCCAGGATGTTTGTTGCTGATTCTTTAGCTAATACAATATACAATTGGATTAAAGCAAATTCTTTGGACTCCTGGAAAAATTTGCTGTGTTTCGCATATACATCGTTTTGTATTCCTTCATCCAAAAAACCATATAAAGAATTCATCACTTCAATAATTAGGAGGAATATAAAAAACGCCCCCAATCTTTCAAAATGTCCCCCTAGAGATAGAAAGCCACCAACGAAACAAAATAAAAGTAAATATATAATCAATAAAGTTTCTGATGGTGATATTATATATGATTATATATGAATTTTGTCTTCGACTGACTCAATTAGAGGAGGGGTGGGCATAGTGGCCATCCTGAGGAACATCTATGTTTTTTTACCCCAAAACGTTTTTCAAACATTTTATAAATCCCTTCAACATTTAGTATGGTTACTTAGGCCTGATCCAATAATAAAAACGACTTGATTTTTAAACTTATTTGTACAAAATTTTGACTTCACCAAAAGTTGTCAAAGTGGCTAGATAGGGCAAGGTGGCCACTGCCTGAATGGATTTAGGTAGTAGGAAAAAATAAAACGCATTTAGTTTCAGAACTCAAAACGATTGTATTAGGGTTTTAAACAAAAATAGGCATCACTTAAAGTATGTGAAACTATGAAATCACTGGTATTTACATAAATCACAAATAAACTCATCGGCCTCCTGTTCGGCTCCTGTGCAGGCTTCGTGAGCCCATTTGAGGCACCCTGAACATCTAATCCAGCCTTCGCTGTGCTTGGATTTCGAGTAACATTCACCAGAGAATAAACAATCGACGTCGCTGACGTCCTTCATCATCATCATTATAGAGATCGTCTTTCTTTTTCTTAAACAATGCACGTTTTCCTTCATTTTCAATTTTAGCCACCCTTTTCTTAGAAGCCTGCTGTTTCTTTTCGATTTCCCTTTTTCTATTTGCTTCTAGTCTACGTTGTTTCGCATTCTCTTTATCTTCGTTTTCTTTCCAAATTGCCATGAGAGTGGCCTCATATGGACTGGTTGTTAGAACTGTTGCTGTTCCTTTCTTCCGCTTAGTTTCTCTTTTGGTAATCATATTGACCTTGGGTACAGGAACAATTTCACATGGACTGTTCAAATTTTAAGTGGTTTCTAGGGAACCTGCTGATAAATTGCTAGGAATAGACGGATCAAATGTGGCAGAAGGAAGCCCACTGCTAGACCTGATTGAATGATCAACAGAAGGTAGGGATAACATTATGAAGGCGGTATTGGGGTTTTCAGAACCACCAATAAGTTCTATTGAGCAACTGTTGTTGACAGTCTGAGATGGAGATGCACAAACTTGTATGATGGTGTTCTTTTCTCCTGGCGCAGGGTTACTCGTAGAGTTATTTCTGTTGTTTCAGCAGCTGCATAATGCAGTTCTGTAAACATATTTCTGACGATTGGGACGATTCTACATTTTCTAAAGCCTTTTATGGTGATAAGTGGTGTAGCTGCATTCAAAAACGCTTCAGTAAGTAGCCGGAAAACCTGGAATTGAGTCACTGAATGCACAAAACATTGACATGATTGTCTCTGGCTTTTTCGATGAAGTTGTTCGTGTGAGTTGCATGACCGTCTAGTACCTAAAGAATCAGGTCGTCTTTTGTTGGCTTTGAAAATTTTAAGAAGTGGTCAAACCATGAGGTGAATATTTTCATTTGCATCCAACCAGTAGGATGACATACAAAAAAAGCTGATCCAGGAGGTGCACCATCTTGGAGTTTAACTTTCATTCTACGCCTTAGTAAAATCACAAAGGGTGGTATAAATGTCCCTCCAGCCGGAACACAGACTACAAAAGTTGAAAGAACGCCTCGCACAGTAGATGTTAAAGAGCCGACTTGTCGCCGACCTTTTAGAGCAAAGATCTTGGACGACTTGGACTGGACTGTTAAGAAGTCCAGTTTTATCAACATTGTACACCCTATGAGGTGGGAATTCGTGATCTTTCTGAATGCCTTCCAAAATGTCAAAAAAAATTGATACATCAGTTTTGTTGAACGCTTGAGCCCGTGCAGCTGAAGTCGCCTCAGGCTTCTGTAATGCATTCATAGGGTGGAATTTTCTAAATTCCTGTACCCAGTCTTTTTCGACAGCTTTTTTTCATGACTAAAGTTATGAGGTATGCAATTTTTAACAGCGAGTTTGTAGGTAAGAGCCTGTAGATCAGCGACTGTTACAACAAAAAAACGGACTTCCATGTCCAAAAGATGGTTAACTATTTTTTTTCCTGCTCCTCAGTAAATATGGGCCAAAAGTGACCAAGAACCTTTTTTGTGTTTACTGCTTGAACATTTTTGTCGAGTGCACGCCGTCTCAAAGTATTTCGAGGTTACTGAAACCTTTTAGCTGCGGTTTGCCAAGGCAACCCGTCCTTATCCACTTCATCAGTGGCCTTTTGTATAGCTTCAGAGTTCCAGGACTGCAGACTGGTTTTCCTTTTATACTTGGACACCATACTGTTCTACTTCTTTAAAAAAACACGGAATTGGAATAACTGAAATTTTCCATAATCTTGCTCTTGATATTATAGACCTACTTAGTTTTGTTTGTGATGAATGCAGTTTCAAAAATCAAGTTTTATGCAACATACATTGCAACATAAATTATGCAACATACATACTCTGTCCGCAATATATGTGATGCACTTACCTAACATCAGAGGGTGGAAAAAGTGGAAAATTGGCGATATCTCAGTGATAATGCGTCTGAGCGGCACCAAACTACAACACAATAACAACGGCTGCCGGAGGAGTAGTTGTGACTATTGATGCAAGGCTGCAGAACTATACAGGGAAAAAAACTTCAAGTGGCAACTTTGCCCGCAGTGGCCACTATGCCCACCCCTCCCTTTCTACTTTTGACAATGAGACATTTACGTCGCTCAAACCAAAACATCCCTCTGAGAATACTCATCTAGAACTAAACATTCCAGTAAATGGAAATGAAATCCTGGATTCACTTCAAGTAACTGAAATTGATGTTTTACGTGCTGTTAGATCATTCCGCACAGGATCATCCGGCGGGCTGGATTCTCTAAGACCTTCACACTTCCAAGATCTTTTATCAAAAAGCTCCGGATCTAAAGGTGGAAAACTCTTATCTTCTTTGACATCACTATGTAATTTTTTACTTGCTGGTAGAGTTGATTCGGAAATACTTCCAATTCTTTATGGTGCTTCATTACAAGCTCTGAAGAAGAAATGTGGTGGTATAAGACCTATTGCCATTGGCACATTTTTTTCGACGCTTGGTAGCCAAAATTTATTGTTTTACCATTAAAA
>WOGN01002396.1:4766-16845 GCA_015342105.1 Leptinotarsa texana
TGTTCAAGACAGTTTAGGATCATTTCACAGTCGAAACCAGAACAGAGGATTCATCAATCCGAACTTATCCTCAATTAACCAGAATGCTCTATATCACCTGCGCATGATCCTGACGGCCTAGAACTTGAATTTCGTAGAACCAGAAAAAACCTATTAGAACACTTTCATTTCAAGATAGTATTGAAAGTAAATTACATGAAAATAGACCACTGTTTAGCGCAGCGTGATGATCTTTCACCAGCCACGTATCACTATGTGTTCTAGAGTGTACGTATACTCAATATCCGTAGAATTTTGTCTAATTTTATGTTGTTTTACTGAATCTGTCTGATACCTATGACTTCACAAAATTTCATTCAGTTCTCAGAAACTGATGATGAAACTTTCAGAAGATTTCTGTATGAAGCATATGATTGACTGTATGGCATTTAATCACCTGATGAGAGTTTGAGGTTGTTTAACACCAAATTTTACTCGCCATTCAACATAAAATTTCAATTGGTTATAATTCAAGGAAAGCAAGAATCAGGAGAAGAAAAATGAGAAGTATAACATCGGGGGTGAGAGAGAGAGTGAGAAGTAATTAACGATATGTTGGACGTAAGTAACATTCGGAATTGACCGCCAAATAAGATCAGTTCTCTACCTCTCTCTGGAGATCTCATTGCCAGAAAACTAAATGACAGCACAAAAACAAATCATTTGCGATTCGACACCACAAAGTAGTCGTTTGATAAGACATATGTATTACTAGTGCTGCTGGCCTGAATTGACAAAAGCACAAATGCATTCCACCATTCCCCCTGGGATTGAGTGCTCCGAGATGCAATTTACACTCACTTCTGGGTACTCCCCAATCTGCTACTTAGTCCTTCAGCTAGATTAAAATCTGACATCTTAGGGTCGGTAGTCAACCTCTGGTACTTTGACACTTTTACCTAATAATTCGTGAAACCTGAATCTGGGGTTTCACTCACTTCTGAGTGGTCTCTAACCTGCTACTTAGCCCTTCAGCTGGATTGAAATCTGACCTCTTATGGTCGGTAGTCAGCCTCTGGTACTGTGACTCCATTTTCTAATAATTTATGAAACCTGAATCTGGGATTGTCTCTGTTCAAGAAGATCATGCAGCGCTGGGTTTGGTGTGTGTCCTGATGCGCTCGAAGATGTTTTCGAAGTGGCATCCACGTACTGGATGCTAAGATACAGGACCTGGCAGATAAATCGGTGTGGAAACGGCCGCCCGCAAGCAGGTGTTCATAAACGTTTGGCAATGGATGCATACAGAATGGTGGGGAGTAGGAGTAGGAGCAGTCTCACTTGGAGATCCATGTTACTCCTGCGTCCGATGATGGGGTAGATGTTTTATTGATCGGCTTTCGGCAGCCCTAACATCTTTTGGATAGGGTACCTGAATGTTAGTATCCTATTGGGTCTCACCAATATAGTTTTGTTGTTCGCGTTGAGTGATGACTTCTTGGTGTTAATTCTCTGTGTTCATCGGAAATTGGTGTGGGGAAAAACTGTGTCTTGTGGAACCCCTGCTTCCAGATCTCGCCTAGTGGTGAGTTTCGTCTTACTGTGCATTAGCATCATTGGTCAGCTGTAAAAAATCGAGTATTTTCACCATTTGTTACGAGGAGACAAAATTTGTCTATTGAACGCCTTGGAGACGTCTAAGAATATCGCTACGCTGTGGTATGCATTGCTAAGGTTGAAACTTTCAATCGTATAGTCAACCACCCTCAGGACTAGAAATTCTTGTTAAGTTTCGGAATCACAATGACCGTGGCCGCCTTGAACGGGTAATGGAAGTGTTGTGTTGATGTCCCTCATTGCCACTATACCCCAACTAGGTGGGGCTTTGAGAGCCCGTTTAGGGAATTGATACAGACTTAGGGCCTGCACACATGCATTTTTGGATACAACTACCCTCAAGGAACACCTGTATGAGAAAAAGCAATGACATATATCCTTACGAAGCCGCTATTTATGGAATCGACACAAGACTCAACCCAATGATAAACGAATAACTAAATGTCAAATTCTACCTGGTAACATTTGATCTGTGGATAATAATGCTCAATAGGTTTGAAACTGAAATGTGAACATTTGAAAGCTTTTGAATCTAGATGACGTGCATGCAATTATTTCATAGTGTCATCTATGACATTGGTTTCATTTTGTAGGAATTATAGAAATCCACCCATCCGAAACAACACCCAGAATATTATTCATTTTATAAAATGTTCAATATATATTACATCATTACCCTTTGTCAATATTAAATATACTGCAATGGATGAAGAATTATTAAAGACGTTCTATTCTCGAGAATACATCTTTCTTATTCTCTTCACCCGCCTATGAATACGCTTGGTAAAATCCCTTGTGTGCCTCGTGACCTAGCGAGCTTCTCAATATTGCACTAATTAGGACAGTCGTTAAAAAGGGATTTAAGGAAGATTTGTTCTGCTTTCTCAAACACATATTAGTAACACCTTCTAGAAATTACGAGACCACTATGGAACGCGTTAACCGTTGGGGTATGCTGGTAAAACTGAAAATTATTTGCAATGAACAAACAACTAGTTATTCTAAAATATGTTTATAGGAAAAAGCTGAGCATAGAAATGTAACTCGTTAGGATTTCGTTAAATAACGCATGTATGATGATGAGGGATTATTGGATAAATGGAGGATATCCTCTATAGAGTGACTCAGCAAACATGAAAATTATTATGGAATGATCTTTGAGAGTTTATCATTATTGAAAACTTTTTTCCAACACCAAAACAAAAAATACGGTCTCTTTCGCTAATCAAGTTAGCGGCCTCAGGAGATCATTATGACTAAATTTTACAACTATGTTAGTATTTTTATACTCTAGTGGCCCACTCTTTCACCCACTAGGATATAAAAACTCCAACGTATTAGTAAAATGTAGTCATGATGATCTCCTGAGACCGCTAACTTGGTTAGCGAAACGCGCGTGTGTTGGGAAAGTGTTTTCGATAGATTCATTTTACGCCAAAGGTTCCAGTTCGAACTGTATCTGAAGAACAACTAGTACAACATTTCTACCGTTCTACCATCACTACAAAGTAATGGTGGAGCAGACTGGCTAGAAATTAGCAGGAGCCTTGCAACACAGATTAGCCATGACAACCAGTGCTTGCCTTTCTCTAAGTCAGAGGATTGTCGAAAAGAATGAGAAGGATTGGGTGTGAATAGAATATTAGAAACTGGTTCAGCCTCACAAAAGCCATGCCACCAAACGCCGAGTGCGATTCCAAGAACTGCATTCACAGGATACCCTGTGAGTACGGCAAATTCTATATCGGTAGAACTGACACACAGCGATGAGAAATCAGCAAATTAGAAATAGCAAAGCGAGTTTGAACGCATCAACATCAAGTGTTCCCAAATTGAGATCTTCCACATAGCTGAACACTGGTTTGAGAGGAAGTTCAATTGAGCTGCATATATATAGTTCAAAGACGCATTCAGTTCAGCTAGCTGAGAGATACGCAACATATGGAAACTCATAATCAAGTGGAAAAACGGTCAACTCACGCTTAACCGGTGAAGCGGAGAGAGGGAAAAAAGAATAAGTGAAAGCGCTCGAATGACCTATATGAAGTCATCTTTTGGAGAAATAGTACAGTCATCACAGATGATTTTGGATAATAACAATCGAAACGTCGTGAAGTAACTTGGTACCATATAGTAACATATAACGGAAAATCACCAAGAAACAAACAGATTGTTAACATAATATACACGACTGATAATACCTCATAGACACATAAAAAATAATTTGGAGGGCTACAAACTTGAATGTGGAACGTGCTCAAAACTCATAGGGATATTGTATGGAAATTTCAGAACACAAAAAAATTCCGAACTGAAGAGGACCAATTTTACTTTTTACAGAACAACTACTATTTCGAAATAAACCAATACATGTTACATATGAAAAATGAAGGTCGAAAATCAAAGCCATTGGAATCCCTAGAAATAATTGATCACTTATTGTTCAAAATCACCCTGCTTACTCAAAATCAATATTGCATTGTGAATAGTTTTTCGTTATCTACCTATCTTCCTTCAATTATTTATTGATTACATATTAAGTTCTGTGACTACTGTTCTATAAAATATATTGTAGAATAGTTCAATGCACTAGATCAACTGAAGAAACGACTGTGTACTGAAACTAGTCACGAGTTGAGTTCATAGTGTGAAAATTGTTCAATTATTATCATGGACAGTAAGTTCTATAGTTCATGTTTTTTTGTTATCTCACTCGTCATCTAGATAAAGAAGTAGTATATTATTAATCACAATAATTTTTTAACAGTTATGCATCTTGAAGCTCGAATTATTTGTAGATAAATGAGTTCGGTCCATTGGGTAGGTATATTTTCAACATAAAAAAGTTGTACTTTCAGTGATAAAACGAAAGTTTACTATGTAACAATTCATTTTCGCATTTAATTCCAGCCACATTACTACCACACACAATGTCCGACATTTTATGAGGCAAAATAATAAATCTCTTGTTTGTGTTTCCCTGTTTCAGTATGTTTAATGTGCATTACACCACATAGAAAGCTCATTCGTTTATCAAATAATATATGCGGAACATTATATTTTGCAATTTCGCAATGGAACAATCGTGTTCGGCAATAAATAACAAAAAAATGTTTTAAAAAATTCCGGGTGAACGAACATTACGCATTAGCATTCCACAAATGGAATTATACTCCACTGACTTTAGACTGAAAGAGTATAACTGCATGACAAAGTGAAGCAGTCACCCACAATAGTTTGGCTTTGCAAGAATGGACTGAGATAATGAAAATTGAATCGTTACAAAAAAGTTATTTCATAATGATTTGCGTTTTCTGAATGATAATAAAGAGTTTGATGTAAATATATCTAAATCACTCTATTTCATTTCCATATATTTTATAGTATCAGATGAAAGTAATAAAAAACTTTAACAGCCGGAGATAACTCTATGGCGGCTATTTTCCGGGTTTTTATGTCTTACGTTTCGTCTACTACTGCGGTAGACATTTTCAAAGGCGATGTGGTAACAGTCACAATACCCGAACTGGTGCTCTGGTTCTTGTATCTGTTGTATTCAGCATAATAACAACTATTTCCTATTTCCTTACTGGGCGCTCCATTTATCTTGATTGTATTACATGTTCGTGTTCGCTTACCTGTCTCTTCTTTTCTATTGAAATTATTCCTATGCTTTTGAATCTCTCTTGCATCTCTATATATTCTTGGGTAGTAAAAGTACCTTCAACTAGGCCAGTCAAGGTAAAAGCTTTTCTTCCCTATTTAACAAATGTCACAGACTGGATTGGTAGAATCTTAGTGAAACACGACGTGTAGCCAATATTTAGGTCAACAAAAACAATTAGGCCAAGACTCAGGTCAGAAAAGGACCCTAGAGAACCTCTAGCAATGCCAGGTAAGTAGCTGCGTGTCGGTCTACATCGGAACCATGAAATAAAGTATGGGGACCCGTGTCCCCCAACGAAATTAGTCACTTTGCTATCAGTTATATCAAAAATCATGAAAGAAGTCGTACCAGCATCAGAACCTCAATCGATAATCAATATGGCTTTTAGAAACAAAGATCAACAGGTGAACTTCTATCGTATGTCACCCATATTTGGAATAAAGCAATCGAGAAACATGAAGAGTCAAGAGTTGTTGCGCTTGATATTTCTAAGACCGTCGACCGTGTGTGACATGAGGGTTTGCTGGTCAAATTTTGAAGCTATAACTTGCCGGATCATTTTTGTGTATGGCTCTTCCTGAAAGAACGTTCCACGCCACGCTGATGTTTCCCAGGTATCCATACCAGCTGTAACCCTATTATTGTATATCAACGACTTGAAAAAACCAAGAATGCAATATATTGCTTTGCTAACGACACTTCAATTGTCTCTTCATTACATTTGGTTCTCAGGACATCTGCTGTGGATGCACATCTTCACCGGCAGCAGGTGGTTGAATATCTTGATTTGATGAGAATGTAGGAGTAATTCGAATCGGGTGCCACAATGCCACAAAAATCTAGACATCGATTTTCTCCGAAAAGATGAATGTTTCCGATATAATATTGTCAGGTCAGACAATTCTGCTTTCGGCTTCGATAAGTTCGTTGAGGGTTAAAATTGACACCAATATGTCCAGGCACAATCATATCGCTGGAATTGCAAAGACTTCTTTTCAAAAGCATGTCACACTATTCTGAACCAAAAACCGTATACGCCTCAGCATCTTTGGTCGCTTTTGAAATCTCAGATCAGACCTTCTTTGGCGTATTGTCTCATGTATGGAGCTCCGCCCCCCAAACATACCCTGAAGCTGGTGAATTCCATTCAGGAAAGAGCTATCCACTTGATTGGAGAAGCAAACATCACCTGCAATCTTGATAGTCTGGAATATCGAAGAAAGGTTGTCTTCTATAGATACTTTCACGGGTAGTGTTCAAATGACTTGGCACATTTGATTCCACCAAGAGCGGTACATTTCAGAAATACGCGACAGACTGTGGCTACTCACCGTTTTGATGTTCACCTCGAACTCCACTGTTCAAGACCTCTTTCATTTGGAGAACGGCCATTACCTGGAATGAACTTCCGGAGAATGTTTCTCCAAATGGATTTAATCTCCAGCGATTCAAATCCAAGGTGAATCACTACTTTCGCATAGACACCGATATAAGAAAGTCTCAAGGATTTTCCTGTGGTGCTTATGTATTGTCCTTATAAAAAAGTAATATTCGACAGTACCCAGAAGTATTATCCAAGAATCTATACAGAGGCAACAGAGATTCATAAGCATATAGATAATTTCAATCAATCAATCAATTCAAAAGAGACAATGAATATTATCAAAAGCTATCTACCTGTCCTCAGAAGTACAGCAACATGAACAGGTGATACAATTAAAAAGGATATAAATAGAGTGCCCAGTACAGAGATAGTAGTTAATGTGTTGGATACAAGAGAAACAAGAACCAGGGCACCATCTCGTGTATTGCGATCATTGCCACAGCGCCATTAAAAATGTCTACCGCAGCAGTAGACTAAACGTCAGACATGAAAACCTGCAGACAACGGCCAAAAAAGTTATAAAATAGCATTCATACAGAAATTATTCAGAGTTTCAGCAACTTACCCATTCACAAATTACTACTCTCGAGCATCGTTCATTGAGTTCAATTACCTCAACCATCGTTTTACCTCAGTTACGTTCTCCTGATAATTCATCAACGTCCAGAATTGCTACTCAGTTGATTTGAAATTCTTCAATACAATACTAGACGTTCGGATCACGTAAGAACTCTTCAGTAAAGGGTTCGAGTTTCTTTAAAAATTGCTGAATATTCACCCCCACAGGCTTCTACATGCTAAAATCGGAATGCTCAATTCATTAATTTCGTTGTGGATTATTTGTAGTCAATTATTTTCAATTGAATATATTTCAAATATTCGAGTATGACTAATGGTCTTCCACGCTTCACGGCTTATGCTTTTGGTGGTGTTAAAGGTGTACTTCGGTGTCATGTGGTCCGAACACATGTTCAGTATGTGCTCCTTCATTTGTTCCGAATTTTCTGTTCGGTCCGATCTTTTGTAGTTCGGTGAGTTTTCCAGTCTGAATTGGTCCATCCTGGCCTCCCACATTATCACGAAGTGTAAAGGAGGTAGATTCAGGAGTGTCTCCCATGCAGCTGTTGGGATAGTTTTCATTGCTCCCGTCATTACCAAACATGCAAGTCTTAGTACCTTGCCTAGTTTGTTGATGGCGGTCACCTGCTTCATCTTTGGCCACCAGACCAGAGATGCGTATGTTATCATGGGTTTAACCACCATCGTGTATAGCCAATATACCGTGTCTGTTACCAATTTTTTTAGTGCCTATTTTGATAATGATTGGATAACCATCCAAGGACCGAACTACTGGCCTCTTGGGAAGGTTGAAACTTCTCATTTTCAAATTGCCGACCAATTTTAGATACGAATTGGAAGCGGCAGTGATGAAAAGTTTTGCTTCTCTCACTCATGTTAAAATATGTTTCTTCAGTTAACCAGCTATCGCACTCCAACGAACGAAAGCCCTCAGAAATCGAAACTCGTGCGAGCTAAGAACTAACAAGGTCTCACCTTTTAACGTGTGATTCCTAATATGGGTTGGACGATAGCGAGTGAAAATCGAGCGTTCAGCCTGGGGCTTGAACCATCGGCTCACACATCGGCCGATTAACTGAGTTATTGCGATTGTTAAAAACCTTACAATGAGAGGATTGTCATTTAGATGACATTAGGAATGAATTGGAGATCCTCATAATGAGAATTTTCAAGGTGCTAATGAGCTTCTTGCTGAGTTTGATTTGTTTTTACAGGAACGTTTAAAATTGTATGAACACCCTGGCCATGGACAAGGCACTCAAGTCAAACCGCCCGGCTAACGACATACTAATTAACTTGGCGAAAAAAGTGCAGAAAAGGTGTCGACTGTGTGTAGGTGAAGACATTTCGAAAACCTTCTCTGAAGGTTTATTTGTTTTTTATCACTATTACTATTGTTGAAGTATCATTTAGTAAATATAGTATAAATTATCAGTTGTATTGGAAATATGTGTTTTAATTACTGCCGTGGAAAGCTTTCTCAACATTAGATAGCTTCTACTGAACAGTTCCTTGTCTGTTCTATCGCCGCGTCGTCCAAAGCCTATTTGATCAAAGTGTGCGTTTCAAAGTCTACATGAAAAAACCTGAAAGCTCTGTATTTCATAGATGACTCTAGTAAAACATCAGGTGTGCTATATTTTTGAAAAGCTACATCAAAGCTTCATTGAAATATGCAAGAATATAAAAGGTGTCTCATTGAAAAAAGTAGTTTCTCATCAATAACTATTAATATCTCATTTGAAATAATTAGTGTTTTACACAATTCAATTCTTCGAAAAAAGTGCTTCGGAAATGCTTCTATAGAAAAAAGAAATTTCTTACAGTTTCAGCAACTTTTTAAAATGCACATTTTCGAAGAACATGCTGTTACTCGGAAAATATGATAGATATGGATATACGGTTTTCACCATTGAGTTTGTCATAAAATTTGACTTTTATAATCAACCATGAGTTATCATCTATTTAATTTGAAACCATGAGTTTGTCTTCAATAGCATCAAATTCGACCTCCTCTGTACAGCGAAATACGGTTTTGTAACCTGTCAAGTACGAATCTCACAATGAACTGTTTTTTTGAATACGCTATAATTGATTTGAATCAAGTATGGGTCATATCTATCACATTTTCGATGCAAAACATCTTCAGCCTGGGAAACTACATAAGGAAGAGATAAAAAATATCGAGGCAGAATAAAAGTGATGGTGAACATATAATTTTCAGAATAATTAAAAATTTTCTTTCCCTCACGTTAAGTTAGAGTCGGTTTTTCCGATGAATTGTAGAACAAGTTTTTACCGACAGTCAGCAACTTATAACGAAACAACAATTCATATAAAAGAACGCTGGTATTTTTTGTTCCATCATAATTGCCTCTGATTAGCTTGTCATTTAATAACTCGAAACAAAATGTATTCAGCCTTCGAGCTACATAACAAAGAGATGAAAAATGTCGACACTATGCCGACACGAAAGACGATTGTGAACTAGCGGCACGCTTTGTTCACCGAGATAATTTTCGAAGCATGTATCACAAAAATCTGTTTCGACAATCATGAACAACAAAAATAAATCTCGTAAAATGTATTCGTGTAGACACTTCATATTCAACATCGATTGTGAGCATGTGAAGATATTGTTGAGAAGTGACTTTGCGTTTGTCGAGAACCAGTTATTAGATTGTTCCTCATCTTGGCGATGAAAATTATTACTCTGATGAGTGACAGTCACAAGAATGATCAATTAATTTCTGCCGTGAAGACAACCAGCCAATTACGAAAATGTTAATTTAAGTAGGACAAGCAAACACTCTTCCAGATTAAACTTGTGTAGAGATTACTAGAGATTTTTTTTTCTGAAAGATCATTCTAACGTTGGTTTTGTAAAAGCAGAATGGATACAACAAAATGAGATTATATTCAAATTCGCATTTGATTTTCCGCAAACAAAAATGCAGCTTAATTATTCTCTTCAGAAACTGTTACCTATTGAATTTTTCCAAAAGGGTCATACCGAACATTATTTGGAGGCTATTATCGAACAGCTTGTCACCATTCAAAGACTATATCGCATAGTTTCATTATAAGAGAATAATAACATTGGAAACTCTTTTATACTTCTTTGTATTTAATGCTACGAAATAGTCATGACATTTGACCACACTAAATATGTATTTCCATGTATGATTTCTTTTCGAATGTTCACTGCACCTAATTCTAGCATACTCATTGACTGAAAACTAAATGGCTACTTTTTCCGTTGTCAAAGTGACAATTATCGTCGTTTTCACTTAATGATTACCCTACAAGTTGCTACTTTTCATTTCATCGCAATTGTCGACATTTCCGATGCTGGTAATGTTATTTTGACCGTTTCTTTGTTAATCAATGTTATTTATTTATCTAAATCGAC
The DNA here is from genome assembly GCA_015342105.1 of Leptinotarsa texana. NCBI lineage: Eukaryota > Metazoa > Arthropoda > Insecta > Coleoptera > Chrysomelidae > Leptinotarsa > Leptinotarsa texana. Next base: position 15,405 of record WOGN01002396.1, read on the forward strand.
CGATAGTGAAGCTAGAATTAGAAGTTCCAGTGTGGTATACCCGATGAAAATCAAAAGGCATGTGATAACTTTTCGAATATTAGAATTTTACAGTGATCAGTATCAATATCAATTACTCTTCAGTAGGATAAAAAACTACCTCACTAAAAATCAGTAAAGTTTATAAAGATATATTTATTAAGAACAAAAAGCATATACTGGTATTTGTACATATCAATACAAACAAATTAACACAAAATTGAAGCCTACGTCTACTTGTCTCTCCTAATGTAAAGGTTGCGCTTTTTTTTAGTTAATCCGTATTTCCCATCGTGGTTTCGTGTTTGCTACATTGAGAATTAATTAATTTTCTAATGGGACATTGATGAAAATATCAACTCGCACAAATACGAGGTGGCTAATGGAATCAAACACCTCAAGGCCTCAGTTTTTAATTCCGGGTATTTTTTTTCTTATCCACCAAAAGCTATCCAAATTGACAGACTTGAATTCTAAGTGTAACATCCCATCGGTAAATGACCGCAGCATATTTTTTCGACCTCAGTTGTTAAACTTGCTTCATTTATAACCATTTATAACTGCAGTTAAAAATGGATTCAAGATTCACTTTCGCTCAGTGTTTTGGGATATCTCTTGCACAGAAAACTAAAGACATAATTCTTCTTTCAAATTATCAAACACCGTTTTCATACTAGGATATACTTCTTGACGTTTATCTCACATCCATCTCCTTCAATATAAGACCGTGTCAATTTTTTTGTAAAGCCATTTTGCCCTTGAAGACTTTTATTCAAGATATTTAAATAGATTCGACTATTTAAAAAGAAAAGCTCATTTCAAAAAAAATCCGGAACACAAATGAATTCAAAGTATTCCGACTTAGTCTGCTGTAAGTTTATTAGGAGTTCAGCTCGGAGTTTCATAATTCTGATGGTCAATACTACAACCACCTAACCTTTGTATGGTAAAGTAAATTTTGGTTGAGTTACCCACATTTTCACAAATATCAGGAACAATCGTATTTGCAACGCTTCTCCTTCAATTGAATTTACAATTTTCATAATTATATTCAGAACTTGACTATATTCCTGTGGCAAGGTTTTGCCGCAAGAGCTTGGCGATGCAATGCATCCAAGAAGCGTTTGACATTTGTTCTTTCAATCTAGCAATAACTCCACTTTTTACACCAGTCATAGCTTTTGCTCCATCACTACAAATAGAAATGCATTTTTCTTCCCAATCGATATTCATATCTTGCGTAGCTTCAAAGAACATGTTATGCAAGCACTGACCTGTAGTGTTTGAGGAAAGTGCTCTGCAAAATAGTATTTCTTCCATCAGTTTGGACTTCCATTGTCTAATCTAATATAAAATGATTTGAAACCCTGAAAAACAATTACAAAATTAATAAGGTTAACCGAAAATAACAATTTTATTAAAC
>WOGN01002397.1:0-16843 GCA_015342105.1 Leptinotarsa texana
ACAGATTTATTTTTTAAACTTATCCTTTAATTAACTCTATTACCTTCGTATCATATTTAAAAAAATTATCATTACGCCTGATGCTTTGTTTCAATTTACTCCAAATCAACTCGATGGGATTGAAAACTCAAAGATAGGGGGAAAGTATCAGTATAGTATGTACATACTTTTCAGCAATACTCTCAAGGGCATACACTTTTTTAAATATTTTTGTCTGTAAAACTTCAAGTAGTTGGTTTTTGATGTTGTAATTATCGAAATACAAATTGTTATCCATTAAAAAGCTTTTTATTTAATCTTTCGGTAGGAAGCGTTTTTAAGAACTATTACACTATTCGCATCCAAATTTGGTATCAATGTGTTTTCAAACCATTCCTCGAAAATATTAGCTTTCCATGTTCCTATGATAGTTAATATTGCAGTCCTAAAGTTTTTCCACATAATTTTAAAGAATTCGGAACTCATCCTTTACTTCCTTCGCAATGCACAATGTTTAGTCGCGATCCTTTGTTTGCATGCATGTTAGGCATACACATTCTCGAACCATCAGTCCCCTTTTCGTCAAAATAGAAAATTTGCCGTTGTTCTTGCCTATATTTAATTATTTGTTCTAAGTATTTGTCACGCAATTCCACTATTCTTCTGCTTTCCATAACTGCTTGACGGTTGTTTATTATTTTGACTCTAAATCCTAGTTTCTTTATCCAATTCTGAAGAGTTTTGTCACAGCAGCTCACGTTATGCCGGAAGTATTTGATTTCTTCCTTATGAATTCAGTTGTTGGAATCTTATTGCTTTTGTAATAGTCGTATATTGTTTTCTTCAACCGTCTTCCTTTTCCTTTACCGTCTTCAACGTACAGTTGAGACGGTAATTTCGGTCAGACCTAATGTTGCTTGTAATAGTTTGTTTCCCTCGAAACCAAACTTGAGGTGTAGATTCTTATATAGGTATATTGAGACATACTCTCCGTGTTTCAATATTCAGATGCATCCGAATCTCATTCACTGGTATCTCTTTTTCGCATTGTTCACCATCGCTTATCACTACACTGAAAAAAGTCTGCGTTGTTTTCACACTCGTTATTACTATTAGTACTTGTCCAAAGATGCCATATTTTAAACATATATCAAAAATTTCAGGTAATTATAACTGCACCAATATCGAATTTCAACACTCGAATCGCGATCAAGGCCTTAACTGAACACGACGGTGATAACCATCCCCGCATTCCCCAATTTCTATTCGTCACCGTAACATGACTTCAAATTAAATTTTATGACTCTTCAGCCAATCATCAAACTCGGTTATTAAAAATTATCCAATACGAACCGCTGAGTCTACAGTCCACGTGGACTAGTTCGCTGCCGGTTCATTTCTATGTATTGGTTTTTTGACCTTTGAGAATGCCGCCAACTTTAAGAGTGCATAATGTCGCTTACTTCAACTATATCTACAGTTTCGTTGCGAGCTATTTTTACAAACTGTTCCGGATACGAATTTTCCTCCAGTTTCAATCATTGTCCAACATATTTCCACTATATCTTTGGAAAATTCTGATGTCTTCTTCTTTATTGGCCGATGCTTCCTGGTCAGGCGCAATTGGGGCAATTCTTATGCCTCTTAACTCAAAGTAAGACACGCCCGATGAAGCCATTGTATGGTGGAATACGTATTTCGATTTTGTAAAACTTTTCAGTGAAAATCTCACAATAAATTGTTTTTTGTATATTTTAATGTAATTGTTTTTATTTCCAGACAATGCTTTTAGAAGTTGGAGAAGATATTTCGCAATTTTTTGACACGAAGATAGTTCAAAGAATACTTCATTGATATATTTTAATGTATGTATATATTTTAGTCGAAGTTACATAACTGATATTTCCCAAAACCTTGTTTTGGGAAATATCTTTGTTTTTTCTTTCGAGAAGTCACAACTCTACAACTGTCCCAATAACCCAAAGTCTCCTTGCGAAATATGCAAATATATGTAACATATTACGTGTATGTTCGTAGGCTGATTATTAAAATTCGCAAACCCTTATAAAGTTTATGTATCAGGCACACTTTCTCGGCGTTGGATGGCAAAATTTTGTGGAGGCGAAATATTCACATATTGCTCGATCAATCTACGTAGCGAAATCGTTTCGCACCGCGTAGGTTGTGCGTTTTTTCTTTCATGTGTTTCGAAACTAATGGCTTGTATCAATTACTCACCAGTGAATATAAAACAAACTGATCGGTTGTAAAATACACAGTTGTCAAAAAAACTTTTTTGTCGATCTGATCACCTTCTGAAACTAAGATGAGGAAGCAGCGGAGTGATGAATCATTTTCAGGTAGCTATTCCATAGGCGCACCTAATTGAGACGGTTGAAAAATTAAAAAAAATTAAAAATTCGATGTTGTATGATTTCTGTTAAAAATCTGTTAAAATATGTTTTTCCGTTAACAAGCCGTCGCTCTAATGAGGTCTTATCTTTTAACGTGTGATTCCTAACACGGGTTGGACGATAGGAAGTGAAAAATCGATCGTCCCGCCTTGCGGTTAGAACCACCGTTTCGCACAGAGCGGTCGATTGAATGAGTAGAGCATATGGTAATAAAAATATGGAACATTTACATTCACAATTGATAGATTTTTATACACCCAAAATTGTTTGGATTAAAATTTTCTCTCTATGAAAATCACATTTTAATGTATCGTGTACCTGTACAATTTACGTGAATAAATCAGGCATACCTATTTAGATATTATCAATTTTCGCTGCCGCAGAGGGTGACGTCTTGATTTGACCCAATCTAATAGCGCTTTGATAAGGTACTTCATTACCTGAAGAACATGAATTAACATTTAAGCCCTTGCGTCTCAATCTCGATTTTTAACGTTTTTTCTTTCTCAATAGAATATAGGAAAACAGCCAGACTTTAAAAATCAAGAACTATTTTTCACAAATGAATTTGCTTCTGAAAATGAACCCTTTTTAGTATACTTGTATTCTTTGAACTGAACATGTTGGTACTTTTTGTTCTAATAATCGGTACATTCGTTTATTCCAGCCTCAAGATGTTATTATTGCACGATACATTATGGATACTTCGTGTCTTTAAAAAATCATCATTTTGCCAGATCCTGATCAGGATTGCCTTATGAAAACTACAACTTCAAATGTGTGAATCCCCTCCAGGAGTTGTGGTTGGCCCGTATACAAGGTAAGTTTTTTTTTCGAAAAAGTTGAAAAATGTGTGAATTTTCAATGATTTGAAAAGTTGATCAATGTTTTCATGTTTCATATAGCAGAGCTGACGTGAACGGAAATATTGATTGCCTGAAATCAAAAACTCCTGTGAACTTTGATTCTTTATTTGCAAGAGGTACTTTAAGTCATTCATAGACTGAAAAAGTCTTCAACAATGGATGTTTATGGCTCAAATTATACACTTTTGAAACTTGCATAGTTTAGAAGAACTATTTAAAGTTTTGATTATTGACTGTTCTATCCAGGGTACCTATATTTCAAAACTCTTTCACAATAATCTCTGCATAAAAAAGGCGAATTTGAAGTGCTTGACAACTAGATACCATTAATTATTTATGTTTATTCTAAGTTTATTTAAATTTTACTGAAAGACAGCGTTTGAGGATAGTTTGAGAAATTGGACCGATTGCATTCAGCCCACTAAGGTTTTCGTTGGAAAAATCTACTTCAAAAGTTTTCCTTGAGATCTTGGATAATATGTGACTACATATGACCTCTCCAAAACATTTGACTGGATTGAGCCAAAGACATTTTTTGTGGAGGTAACATAATTTTAATTGTTTTTTCTGCGATAATTCACCTTTCGATATCTGAAAGGTGGAATATATTACCTTTATACTAAATTCATGTATCACGACCTCGAGTTTTCCTTTCCTTTGTAAACTTGCACTTGTGATTCCCAAGTGCAACTCTCCGACACATTAATCTGATCTTGGGCCCATTAGTATCTTACCTTCCTTGTTTAAAACGCTTGAACTGATTCTCAAAGATCAGATGATGGAATTTGTTAGTTTTTACAATATCATAACTGGCGCTCTTGTCTGGGTTTCTTTCTCAACATGGTACGACTTCCGCTCTTCTCTCCATAACTGATGATATTTTCAAAGCAACCAATGAAAATAATATTACATGTCTAGTTTTATTAGACTTCAGTCAAGCTTTTGATAACTTATACCGCAGTCTTTTATGCAATAAACTAAATCACTTTTGTTTGTATGAATGTTTTTGGAACACCGAACTCAGTGTATCAGCCTTGATCAATCCAAATCAGCAGTTCTGAATACCATATTTGGGGTTCCATTCTTAGACCTCATCAAGATTCACATAAATGATATTGCCTTGCTTTTCACTTCTAAAAGTAAAAACTTGATCACCTTTGTGAATCTCCTTATAACATTCTCAGACACATTTTTTCCAATAGAGATATTTTTACTAAATAACTCAAACTTAAGCTTTGCGAAACTTTAATTTTGTCTGAATCATCATATTGCGATTGCATATACGGATCTTAGTCTCCAGAGAATTCAAAACTCTTGTTTGAGATTTTCCTTCGGTATACGTAAATTTGATCACATCAGTAGTAGGTTTGAGGACTCCGGATGGTTGAGGCTTGAAAAACTACGCACTCTACAGACTTGTTAGCTTTTCACAGACTAGCAAGTATTATTCAGTTAACTAGTTTAGTGATTCAATAACTTTTCTAACACGATCAATTTTTTCTTAAAAAAACAATTGGTTTCTTGCCGACGTTTCGAATTTAATTAAATTCTTCTTCGGGGCTATTTTTCGAGCCCAACCAGCCTTTTTTCAGAGCAACTATTATACTCGAAATGGCTTTGTCTTGGTCATTCCCGAACACAGCTTGGCACTTTTCACTCGCAGTTTTTCAATATTTCCTCTAAACTGAATAATAAATCGCCCAGTGATTTCAGACACGATAATGGCTTTTAAAAAAGCGCTTGAAACTTCTTTTTAAATCCTAGTAATTGGTGCTCTGTATGCCTATTTTTGCTAAGCTCTTACCTACTCCCTTTAGGACTCCCGTGTTAGGAATCACACGTTGAAAGGTAAGACCTCATTAGTCCTTAGCTCTCACAAAATTCTCAACTTCTGAGGGTTGTCGTTCGTATGGGGGCGACAGCTGATTCACGGAAAAACAGATTTCGAAACAGATTTCTTTTTTAATTAAGCTTGTATTATTGTGTTGGTTGATTTATCTTCTATTCTATACTTGTTTTTAATATACTTGTTTTAGTGTATATTTTTGTAAGGTTGATTTGAAAAACAGCTTACGCTGATAATGCGCTTGTTCATCTCAATTAATTTTGTCACTTGTGTCCATATTTATCTCTTCTTTAGACGAATGAAGTCGATATATTATTATTATAATATATCCATATAAATATATGGATTTCAAAAAGTGTCACAAATGTCACAAAATCCCCTTTATACTTGAAAAGAACAAGTAGATAGCTCCCTTTCGGCGGTCAGTGTTGTCAGTCACCATTGCTTTTTTTGAAACATTTTGGAGACTATTTGCGTCCCTACTGTATGTGGTCATAGTCACTATTTTTGACCTGTTCAGCTATTGTCTATTCTACTCGTAATTCATCGTTGCCTTATCCTCTATTTTATTTATATTATTGAATATCTTTTAGTGTTCAAACAATATCAATTTATTTTCATATAAAAAAAGTAATACAAATTATGAAACAACAAAATTCTATTGGCGCTTCGGGGCGACTTGATTGATTCCAGCAGCGCCTTTGCTTTTTCAGCTGAAACTACATCATCTGAAGATCTTAATCTGCTAATGTCCTCTCTTTCATAGGATAAAATGTAGGGAGTCTCCAGAGGCTCTAATGAATTCAAGATATTGCCAGGATTTTTAGTGACACGACTATCATCAAACTTAAACCAGTCCATTTCGTCTTCGACCACTGCGTAATAATGACCAGATTAAACGCCAGAACCACAGTGAACAATGACTGCCTGAATATTATAATAGTGGTCTGCTAGATTGAAGTGTTTATCTATTTCGAACCTTCGTAAGAGTTTGATGCTTCCGTCAGAGGTTGAATCATGTTTGAAGATCATCAGTGTTAATATTAGATTGATTGGTGCCTCAGCTATACTTGTTATCTTCTAATAGTCAATTGGTTTGGCGCATATTTGGCAATACAATTAATCATCACCCGTTAAAAGTTCTATTTTCAGATGATTCAACAATAAGGTTGCTGTAAATGACCTTCTCAATGTATGACCATCAGTTTCCTCAAACCCCCACACGACTCAGAGGAATGATATTTGAACTGGCTAACCCAATAACTATTGAAGATTATCCGTATATATCCAGTGGGGTCCAATGACTAATAGACCTTTAGTGGGGTCCAATGACTGGATGCATATCCGGATAACCTTCAATGATTATTGGGTTAGCCAGTTCAAATATCATTTCTCTCAGTCGTATGGGGGTGTGAGGGAATTGATTCTACAATGAGCTTTGCATGGACTGATTATCAGTCATATTACGAAACGCTAGTTCAAGTACTAAATAAAAGTCACATACGTTTTTGCCACCTCTTAAATATCTATCAATGAGGATTTTTCCAGCAAAAGATCTACAAACACAAGACGAAAAAGACTGTATGAAAGCATTCAATCCAAAGCGGTCAGGAGTGTTGATTCTGCTATTTTCCTGCTTACAAAGAACAATCCTCTTGTTGTCCTAACGAGTATCTGGTGAACTTTAAAGACTCCAGGAAATCGGTTGTTGAGAAAGATGACACATTCTCACGAAACCGTAGCCGCATCAACAGGTATTGAGTTTGTTGAATAAGTAGGAAACATTCTCATTCTCGTTCATGGTATAAACTTCTTTCTTGAAATTCTTCGTCATGAACAAAATGCTATTCATGTATCAAGTAGCGGATCTGGTTATGATTTTTCAAATTATTAAAAATGGTTCCTAAAAATATTTACAACATCGCAAGTCAGTATCAGTAATTAAAAACTGAATGGAATTTAATTTTGTGCAATGTTAATTCAAATTCTAAAAATACTCCAACAATCATGGATGAAGTGACAAGAACACTTCGATAGACTGAGGTTATCAAGTCGTTCATTGAACCTGATACTCACAAATCTGTCAACAAAGAACAACGAAAAATTCAGCAGTTGATATTTTACGGTGCCAATATGTTGAAATTCACTGGTTTCTTGATATTATTATCAACAGTTTCGTGTCAAAATTGTTCCTTTGGCCGTATATCAGCCGAAGTACTGGTTGATGTAGATAGTGAAGTGAAGAAAGTGGATTTCAGTGGAAAAGTCGAGCTGCCTGAAGATAATTTCCAGCTTTTTATAAACCAACAGAATATACCGAGGCTGTGCGAAAATTCTGTACACATCACCAATGAACTGTCTATACTCCAGGTTCGAAATTCAAATTTGCTCACTATCGATCCAGGAGCTTTCAACATTGCTCCTGCTTTGGCCTTGTTGAAAATAAGCTACAATCCCTTGGCCATCTTGAGAGCAGGTGTATTCAATAAGGTTAGGACGAAAGAAATTGACGTTTCCCACAATTTCATTTCGGTGATTGAAAAGGATACTTTCGATAACAACTCGTGGTTGGAGGTGGTGTCTCTGAGCCATAATGCTATTAAACATCTGGATCCGGACTGGTTCCAAAACAGCCCGAATGTATATAAGATAAGCATCATCTACAACGAGCTGACCAAAATACCTGATGAGGCATTTCGAAACATGGCAAAGGATAGAGGTTTGAAGCTGAGGCTTTCCGCAAATATGATTTCAGAAGTAGCCGAAAAAGCATTCGAAGGCATTGAAATGGTACAAAATCTGTGGATGAATGGTAACAAGCTGAGAAGTCTCCCAACTGGTGTTTTCAACAATATAAATATCATAAACCTTGAACTGAACTCTAACAATCTCCTGTGTTTTCCTGAAAATATGTATGAATGCGGTTTGAAAAAGTTACAGTTTTTGGATAACCAACAGTTCAAGTGCGATTGTTTGAATGAGGTGAAAGATTTTGTCATTGAAAACAGTGTGGATATTGTATATCCTTCTATAATTTGTGAAAACAAAACTAGACAGGTTAATGTGGTGTTCAATTTTAACAAAACTTACGAAATTCCTATATTCCCGTAATTAGTTTAGAAGTGTTATACAGTACAGGTTTTTGTATCAATAAAATATTTTAATTGTTTCCGAAATATTTGTTTCACAACCGAATGGATCATTTAAAATATTTTCTGTTTTCATTTACATTTTAAGTATTCAATTTGGCGAATTAATTGGCCAAATTTTTTGAATGAAATATAGCCTAGATTGTTGATTAATTATTTTCTGTTTCAACTTCAATTTGTTAAACACTATATGATTTCATCCTGTAGATTTATTTCGTGTAATAATTTATATTCTCTAAAATTTGGAGAGATGTTTCCATTTTAGGTGAGCTGATGATGCTTAAATGGAAATAGTTTTTCATCATAATTCAGTGGTAACTGATAAGAATAGCGTAAAAGAAGACATTGAGCCTTATGAATCGTTGTTATTTTTCAGCATTCAACACCTGTTAGCACGGCAAAAAAAAATCCATGATTCTTGGGTTTTATTCATGGGTTTGATACTAGTAAATCGAAATCAGCCAATTTACTAATCTCTTCTTTGAAAAAAAAACACACAAATTCCCGAGTCCGAATCAATGGAATAACTGGAATAATCTGTTGCTGGTTAGATTAGATTGGTATTGTTCAAAAATAAAAAAGTTGGATTTTTAAATGGTGGGCATTCATCTGGGTGTGTATATCGTTAAGATTATTTCTTGAAATCTTCTCAGCTTAATGTGTCAATATAAGAACAAAATATATAAATTTTCATCGATAAATTTCCGTTTTTTAACTAAAATTTTGTATTCAGCCATAGAGTGATATTGCTAAAGTTTCAGTTTGAATAAATTTATATTCATCTGAGAAAATTTATAGGCCTAGGGGTATTCGTGAATATTATTAACTGAATTATTCTCAGCTGAATGCATCGATATAAGAACAAAATATCAATTCTCAAATTAAATCAATTTCATCGCCTGAATAACGAGAAATTTGTAAGAGAACATTTTTTGTCGTTGTTTCTTATTTAAAATGATTGTTTTAGTAGTTGTGGTCTTTAAATCATTTGTTATAAAGGTATCGAATCTGGCGAGCGGGCTGGCCATTTTATAGGACCTCGACGGCCAATCCAACTACCGGGAAAAGTAGTATCCAAATAGTTTTACTTCCCCGGAATAATGTGGCGGTGCTCAATTTTGTTGGAATACAATATCCATATCGAATTCATTAGGATTCGCTTCGACGATATCAGTAACGAGAGGGTCAACAGTAGTTTCTAGCATATTCAAATACAGTTTCCCTGTTAAATTTTGATCAATAAATAGAGGTCCTACAATATGGTCCCAATATTTCTGCCCAAACGTTAATTTTTTCTGGGTATTAGGTATGGGTTTCCCTGAAAACGTGAGGGTTGGTGTCACTCCAATAACGGCAGTTTTGTGTGTGAACTAAATAAGATTATTCTAACTGAAGAATGATGTTCATTGTCCTACTGACATTTTTTGTCGTTTTTATGAAAAAAAAAATATGTTAATATACCTTATCGGATTGTTGGAATTGCCATATGGCAGATAAAAAGAAATATTTTTAAAAATATCGATATTAATGTTTTTGTCTTCAGGAGATTATTAAATGTTCCGCCATTTTGTAGTAGGTGAAGATATTGACTTCATATTCTAGGGTTGTGAAGTATTCATCAGGAGGTTTAAAATGATGTATCATAAGACCCTCTTTCCATTTAATTTTTTTCCCAGATGGCAACCAGTCGCCATTTTGAAAGTTTCATCTGTCAATTTGACTTCAAAATAAAATAAAGTATTCGTGCATTAATTTCATTATTTCAAATTTAAATTTTTTGAGTTGACCCGTTCACAACATAAAAGGGGGGAAACATTAAAAATGCACTGTATAATATACAGATGAATTACTCCACAGATATATTTTGTCTAGTTGTTGTATTGCTTGTTATGATAAGCTTCATTCATTGAGAAACAAGACCATTTCCATGATTGTATATTATCTGAGCATTTATAAAGTTCCAAACCAAAACACTTCTGGATGTGAAAATTTTAATTTTCGTCTTAGATCATCAACTTATTTGATAATAAAGTTTTTTCATACCTGCCCGCTATACCACTAATTTGTATAGGTTTTTATTTGTGATGACTTTTGTCATTTTTTTTCATTCAGTTCCACATTCCATTTGCATTGAATCACATTATTTTCTTTGTACCACTTCATTCTTGAGTCAGAAAAAAGTTCTACCATCGTCGGTCAGAAGGATGATTTTTCTTCGTTTCCCTCATTATGACATATTTCCATGACTCACTGGAATACACTTTTTGTTCGCAGTAGGAACAAGGGGCGCCCTGTATTTTGTGTTGATGATAAACATATCGCATGACAGTAACTCCCTCCTAATTATCAGTACATCATTTCTTGTGAAATCGTTGGATTCATGTCTATATTTAACTGTATGATTTCAGTCGAATCTATTCTGGATAACCCCCCTTATTCGTCATGATCTACCTGTTACTTTTCAGGCAACAACAGATAACTATTGAGGTTAATTACTTATTTAGAATAGATATCACGTGAAATACGGATTGTACTACCTATTATTTTTCTCATGAAACGGTGTCACTGAAAATATTAAAAATGAGTCATAGGTATACGATTATTTCATTTCATTCCAAACTAGGAATTTCATGAATATTTGCCAATTGTTATCGAGAATTTCAAATTTTTCATGAAATTCGATATTCATCAATTGAATTACTATTTTTTAATTATTTTTGTAAATTCAATGTGTTGTAAACTCAGTAAAATTATTGGGTAATTTCTTTTGTATGGATACATTTGCACTTATTTGATTGATGACCTGTTTATTTTGAGGAAATTCATATTAAATATAGAATAGACAAAATTATTTTTGTTTAATTTCTACTGAGATTTTTATATATTTCAATCAACATGAATTCTGGTCTGGAAGAGTTAATAACATGGAAAAATTGGTTTTTGTAATTCGAAATAATAAAGTTGAATATTGTGTATGAGTCATCTGTCTGTTTCATGTTACTAGAAAAAATATTTTTGATTTTCATAGCTTCAAGAATTTGATGAAAAACATACCGATATATGCGGCAGGTGTCGGATACAAAAAGTTCAAAACTCTTGTATTAGGTTAATATTTGGTATCAGAAGGAGGTTCAGAATTTCACACAAATTATCAGATTTGAAGTGGTTGAATATGTTCAATCGTAGACGTTAATGATTGCAACATGCATATTCTTCAAAATATTCATTCCCTACTTATATGAACATTTGTCTTATATAACAGATATCCATAACCTGAATTTGCGTAAAAATACAGTGCTAAACATTCCTGTAAATAAAAAGGAAATATTCAAACGATATTTTTCCTATAATATCTCCTTCACAATAAATTATCTCTATAAATGGGAAAACAATTGTTTTAACATGTCACAAACTGTTTTTAAAAGTAGGTTCAAACAGCATCTGTTCAGCATTCAGAATAACTAGGTCCGCGGCGAAAATCCTGAAAAAGGTTTTAGCTATTATCTATATCTTTATATTACCTTCTCTCTTCTTTTTTTTCTTCTTTTCTTCTCTTCAAGCACTCATTTATTTATTTTTATACATTTTCGGAATTGGTGGAAGAGCAGATGCGAATGCAAATGCGCGATCTGAACTAAAAGCCATTTGCAATAAAATACAAAGTGTTTTTATTTTTCTCCCTCTCTTGTATTTGGTTTTTTGTTATTATCTTGTTATGTGATGGGCACTAAAGTTATTATTATTATTATATTCAAGATATTTCTGACAAAGAGCTTTCACGAAGAAATTTCGATAATGTTTTTGATTTGAAAAGCAGTAACTCGGTAACATCTACAAAAAATTCCATTCCAAAAATAATCAACCGATATCTATTATAATCACAATATTTAGGAATACTATTTGATGAACTGAAATTTGATACATATATAAACAAAATAACTGTCAAAGCATTTAAAATAATAGAATTTGTTATTGAGAATAAGTGCCAAGAACTTGATGGTGTGAAGATACTGAAGATTCTTTGGTCTCCATTTCGTGATTTTAAAAACACGAAATTACGAAATTAAAGACGAAATTTCGAGATTAAAGTTGAAATTAGGAGATTGAAGTCAAAATTTCGAGATCAAAGTCGAATTTTCGATATTAAAGTGGAGTTTTCGAAATAACGATCGAAATTTAGAGATCATCGTCGAATTTCGAGATTGAACTCATGATTTCGAAATAAGGGGATAATCAAAATTTTTGAATAGAAGTCGAATTTTTCTAGATCAAAGTCGTAAAGTCAAAATTTCGAGATCAAAGTCGAATTTTCGAGATTAAAGTAAAATTTTCGAAATCAAAGTCAAAATTTCGAAATGAAAGTCGAATTTTCGAGATTAATGTCGAATTTACGAGACTAAAGTTTAACTTTCGAGATTAAAACCTAAATATCGAGAGAGAAAAGTCTAAATTTCGAGATTAAAGTTGTAATTTCGAAATTACGAGATTAAAGTCGAATTTTTGAGATTAAAACCGAATTTTCGAGATAAAAGTCAGATTTTCGAAATCAAAGTCGAATTTTAGAAATCACAAGATTAAAGTCAAAATTTCGAAATCAAAATCGAATATTCGAGATTAAAGTTGAATTTTCAAGATCAAAGTCAAAATTTCTAGATCAAAGTGGAATTTTCGAGATTAATGTCGAATTTACGAGACTAAAGTCTAGCTTTTGATATTAAAGACCGAATATCGAGAGATTAAATTTGAATTTTTGAGATTGAAACCGAATTTTCGAGATCAAAGTCAAATTTTGGAAATCGAAGTTGAATTTTCGAGATTGACGCCGAATTTTTGAGAAAGAAGTTGAAATTTCGTGAGAAAAGTCGAAATTTCGAGATTTAAGTTGTAATGTCGAGATTGAAGACGTAATTTCGAAATTAAAGTCGAATTTTCGAAATTACGAGATTAAAGTCAAAATTCCCAGATCACAGTCGAATTTTCGAGATTGAAGTCGAATTTTCGATATTATAACATTAAAGTCAAAATTCCGAGATTAAAATCGAATTTTCGAGATTAAAGTTAAATTTTCGAAATTGAAGCCGAATTTTTGAGAATTTTTGCGAGATTAAAAGTCGAAATTTCCAAGAAAGGAATAATAAAAATATGTGGCACTTCTGCGCTTCCGTACAAGAACAACTTTCACTTGTTTATGGAAAATATGCTTTGCAATAGTGAAAAAATCATTATATCAACTTTCCCCTATAATAATAGAAACATCGTATTACCGACAGTTTCAAAATCGAAAATCGATCTATGAATAAATACACCAGCTTACAGAATCTGGTAATCTATAAAATACATTTTTATTGTGGAGGACTCAATATTTTATACTGTTTTTCTGGGGTAACAACCTTCCACAATCTGAAAAATGAAAGATAAATCAATTGAGAATTTGCTGAAGTATGGTACAGGAACATGAACACTCATAGTATAAGCCATAATAATAGTATACTTCGGTGGAGACAGATATAGATTACTTATCAATTCTAGTCCACTCTAATCCCTAAACTAGATTTGACCAAAGTAGAGAGGATCCTTGCTACAAGGCAAGTAAGTGTGCTGTGCACGTAGAGGTTCCATTGTGATTTTGGGTGATGAATATTGTAACGAATCTGGAGCCGCCTCAGTACGCCAGCCGAATCATGGAACAAACAAATGACATCACCGCGAAAGAATGCAGTCGAGAATCGCCGGTAAAACTCTAGTACCGAACCGACTACAGATTTCTAGAAAGCACCGTTACCGATATAAGCACGTCTTCCCGATCCAAGAGGGCAGTTCAGAAAGTGAATCGAGTGACTATACAGAAAATTCAAATAGTGGAAATAAATTGAGCGTTAATTGCTAGGTGTTGTATATAAATCATTTTGTGATTAGTGAAATATTGTTGGAAATAAATGTGTTTAAGACAGTTAATTCATTAATTTGTTACAATATGAATCGGAGGCCAAAATCTGCTCCGTCTTCAGAAATGGACAAAAAAATTCTAATATATTAGCAGTTATTCCTTTTTGATTGTTTATTTCTTTACTTCTTTGTCAGATGTCAAAGGAGTTTTGAAATATGAAATATGAAACATTCAATGCAATACAAGGTACTCTCCGATATCAGTCTGTTGTCATTTCGCCACTATCCAAATTTTTCTTCAAGATGGGTAGCCAAGTACGGTCTATTTCTAAGGAGCTATTTGAAATACAATTCTCTCCAGACATGAGAATATACGCTGATTCTTTTAGCTTACGTCTCTTAGAATGAGGCTCATTGGTAATCATTCGTGTCCTATTACATTCCACTCGATGTTCACCGTCGGATTTTAAAAGGTGTTCTGACAATTTAGATCCTGTCAATTGTCTACTATTACTATGTAATCTCAATGTTCATTCTCACGCACTTTCGATGGTCTCGAGGTTTCACCAATGTAACTTTTACCACAAGCTCAAGGTATTTCATAAATACAATATTTTGTTTTTTCTTCAGTGTTGTTGGGATTTGTATGTGTGAGTATAGATCTAAGTGTAGTTTTTGTTTTGAAAGTAGTTCTATCATCTTACCTATTTCGAACATATTTAATTAATGATATTTCTTTATTGAGATTTTCAGTTGAATTGCATATCGATTTAGTTCTTTTGTAAAGGCAATTTATTATACATTTTTCAACACTCGCATGATGATTCGATGTATAGTGAAGATATTGTATGTGTTTTCTTCCGATAAACATTTATATGAAATTGATTTGATGACTTCTCTAACATTACATAAAGGAAAGGGAGTCGACCATCTTGTTCAATCTCTATTGTGAACTTTATTGTCGACTCCCGCTCGTTGATATAATTCAAAAAAGCATTCAGGTTTTCATGGTTTCTATTCCAAACAGCAAAGATATCGTCAACGAAAGATATCTCCACCAAATTTAAGGACCATTCTGGTAAGTTTCAACAAAAGATTCTTCAGAATACTCCATATATATGTTACTTAAGATGGAAGATAAAGGGGAACCCAGAGCCATGCCAAATTCTTGTTAATAGAAATCATGTCCATATTGAAAATAGGTTTTGTCTATACATAATCTTAAGTTCTAATATAGAACAAACATCCAACTTTGTTCAATGTTTTAAAGTTAAGTAATTTTCCAACCTAGATCTAAAATTTCAAGAGTTTTATCAACAGTAACATTCATGAAAAGACTTTCAACATCACAGCTCATCAGAACATCACCATCACCGAGTGTTATGTCTTTAAGTTTATCTATGAAATGGGTTCTCTTTTTTAGTAAACTATTACTGTTTTCTGAGATTGGTTTCAAAATTTCCAAAAGGTATTTGACAGGGAGATGCTATGGAACTTACAATTGGTCTTAAAGGAACATTAGCTTTATGTATTTTTGGTAAACCATACAAATGAGGAGGTTTACTAAAATGGGAAATTAGTTGAGTGCGTTCTGTTTTGGTTAGCATGTGTTTCTGTTTAGCCAATGTTCTGTAAATTTTTTGTTCATTTGATTTTGTTCGATCATCCTTTTTTATATTATGTTATATTGTTTTTATTTTATTATGTGTTCGGTATGTTGTGTTCGAAATCAACTGAGATAATTTATTTTCATATAATCGAGATTATCCATTATCACTGTGGCATTGCCTTTATCAGTATCAGTATTTTAATATTAGTATCTGAATGAGCGGATATTATTGCAATTCTCTCATACATATTCAAGTTACTTCTAGTATGATGGGATCGTGACAAAATATTTTTACATTCAGATCTGTAATCACCAGATATTTCAGGTGGTAAATTTAGGGCTGTTTCTTCTGTAGCAGTCACTAGTTCAAATGTTGGAACTATTTTTGGAATTACTGAGAAATTCAGTCCTTTGCCCACTAGCGATTTTTCATGAATATTGAGAATTTTGGATGACAAGTTAACTAGTTTTTTCTATAAATTGTTGGTTATTTTCTCCATTACTGAAAATATCACTTTGCTTTTCTTCCAGTAGTTTTTTAAATTTATTCATGTGAGTTCTATTTCTACTTTGATTGAAAGAGTTGAAAAATTGTTGAATGCAAAAATATAAATAGTCGAAATCATTATGAATCAGATATGTCCTTATGAATTGCTCTAAATCATATATATTCATTTCAAATGTTACCTTGTGCTGTGGGAGAAACTGAATTCTTTCTCTTACCATAGCATGACCAGCTCTAGCAATTATTCTTTCAATTGTGGACTTACATATAGCAACTGCAATCTGAGGCCAAAAAAGGTTGATAAAAAACTGATTTTCCTCCACAAAAAATGACTTTCGTTGAATATTTCTCCTTTTTGATGTCAGCTACGTTTAGAAAGATGATCTTATCTTCCAAAATAGACACACTACGTATTGTTACGAAATATCTAACGTCGCCGTTGACCCAATTCCACGAAGGGATCTGTATTCAGGTAGATCATCACGTCACACGCACGTGTAGGCGATTAACTGGAAATTTATAGCAAGCGAATTTTCGATGATTTTCTTCGAATTTCGAGATAAATCGATGGGACTATATAAACAGCTAA
>WOGN01002398.1:0-16842 GCA_015342105.1 Leptinotarsa texana
AGCACGATCACCAGATTTAACACCACTGGACTACTTTTTGTGGGGATATTTAAAGTCTAAAGTTTATGCTACACGGCCAGCCAATTTGGATGAATTACGTCATAGAATTATTGATGAATGCCGAGCTATAACTCCTGAGATGTTGAATAATGCAAGAGCAAAATTCGAACAAAATGTTTATTGTTGCATGGTGCAAAATGGCGCACATTTTGAAAATTTACTCTAAATTTCCTATGCGAGTTACCCTTATTAGGTGTTACTTTTTTTGTATGTGCTTTAAAAACAATTATTGGGATTTATTAACCCTAAAACAGTTTTTTAAACATTTTTGTGTCATCAGCATTCAAGGAAATCAGCAGGTTGTAATTCGTTGTGTAGGTAAGTTTTTAGTATGATTTACTTTTTTATCAGAAGCATAAAATATCCATATCAAAAGGCAACCTTTATAAGGAGGTGCCACTTAATTTACCTAAAATGTAACAGAGGGGGACGCACCCCCCTCGGAGGGGGTGCGTCCCCCTCTGTTAAGTTTTCGTTGTTACACACTGTATAGAAGTAGTCAAATTGTAAAAATACAAGTGTTCTTGAGCCATATTAATATCTTGTTTTAATTCTTGACCTTTATTTTAATGTTTCTGATTGTTCTGGGTCTTAAGCCTGCTTTGTCAACAAAACCTAAAATTTTATGACAATTAAGCAGAACCTCAACAGAATGATTTAGGGGTCCCACAAGGTAGTATACTGGGTCCACTCTTATTTATTATGTATCTGAATAATATTCACTATTTAACAGGTAGACAATTAAATGACTTATTTACAGATGACACTTTATTATATATATCAAATAATAACTAGAATGATGCAATAGAGGAGATGCAATAAATCGAACTGTTGAATATTTTTTGAGCAATAAACTTGTCGTAAATATAAATATTATAATTGGAACTAAATATGAGATGAATAAAATTGACCATGATATAGTGAACATCAAAATAGGAAATGAATATCTTGAAATTGTTACCGAGATCTAGGTTTCATGATTGATAGAAGATTGACACTTAGTACTAACTCAAAACTTGACACTACAACATATTTTGAGCAGTCTTCAACAGAGATTGTTCAAATTGGGCATTTCAGTACATCATTTAAATTGAATTTCTGCCATTTTTACTTTGGTTGCAGCATGAAGTCAATTAAAAATTATCACTCAGAACAGCCTGAGCGTAGGGTTAGTAGAGATCCTTGTGGTAGACCCGCTGTTTTTCAGAACCCAGTTCATAATTTCATTGGATACATCAACTACTTGTTCCATATCCTTGTCCTTGCTCAAGTAACAAGTCAAGGTTTATATACACAAATGATTCACTACAATCTAAAAATACTCCCAATATTTTTATAGCTTCATATTTCTCCTGGATTATGTTTATGGCAAAGATTTTCATTCTGCCAGTAACTCAACTAGGAGGAAAATTAATTTTGGGGGATAATTGTTAAGCTTCATACTATTTATAGTAAGAGATGTTTGTAAGAACAACATTTACTGTGATTTGCGTTTGGAGCCATCGGTACTAAAAAAGACAATTTTTTTTTGGATTCTCTCGCCCCCAGAATTGCAGTTTATCAAATTAACGGTGTCTATTAAGGAAAATGTAAAGATGTTGGTTTTTTTCTTCTTTATCTTGGTGGATGATTTGAAACCCTGAAAAAACAATTACAAAATTAATAAGGTTAACCGAAAATAACAATTTTATTAAACAAAAACTGAATCTACAAAAAATTAACATACAAAGCTACAACCAAACAAATTAAATTAAAATATTAATAAAACCTGAAAAAAATAAAGATTAAAAAATTATTAAAAATAATTAAAGAGGTTTCAAACCAAGTTATGTCACATAACTTTTGTGATTGTTTTGTAATTGTTTTTTCAGGGTTTCAAATCATTTTATATTAGATCAGACAATGGAAGTCCGAACTGATGAAATAGACATATTCAGGTTTGAAGACGCTGAGTTATTTAGTACTTGTTTGGCAGCCATATATAGCAAATTTTTTGGTGAATTTGTGAAAATGGAAAAAATTGGTCATCGTTATGTGGTACAATACTTTTATTTGAAAGGCCTCGCCCAAGTTGAACTGGCTTGGACGAAGGAGCTGACTCATCCAGAGTCAGCTCCTTCGTTTAATATAGTAAAATATTGGTTAACAGAGTTCAAACGAGACCTTATGAGCTGTCTAGATGAGCATCGCAATAGTCGACTAAATGAGGTGACAACTCCAGAAACAGTGAAGAAAGTCCACAAAACGGTACTGAATGATCGTCGACAGTTAATTGCGCAAGCCAGCAGACAAAACGTGTGGTATATTGTGTATTATCTGAAAATGTGTACATGAAAAAGCTGTGTGCAAGATGGGTGCAGCGTTTGCTCACACCATGGATGAAACATGAGTCCATCAGTTCACACCCGAGACAAATGAACAATTAACAGTGTACTCAAAGAGGAGAACCGGCTTCAAAGAAGGCGAAGATCTTTTCATCTGTACTCGAAGTCATTTTATCGATATTTTGAGATACACGTAGGATAATTGTCATTGACTATCTTAAAAAAAAAAGTGGAACCATCGACGACGAGTATTGTGCGAACTTCTTGCAACGTTTGAGTGGAGAGGTCAAGCAAAAACTGCCTCATTTGACTAAGAAAAAAGTGTTGTTTCATCAAGACAATGCACTATCTCACAAATCCATTATGACAATGACCAAAATAAACGAATTGAAGTTTGAATTGCTACCTTATGCATTTTATTTGCCAGATTTAGCCACTTTGGATCATTTTCAATTCCCAAACTTGAATTGAAAAAAAAAGCTCATTGGTTAAAGATTTTCCAACAATGAAGAACTAATATAGGCAGTTCTAAAAATGGTATCGGATTTATTTAAGGTCGCTGGGATAAGTTTATAGAGCTGCAAGGAGATTATATTGAAAAATGAAATGAATTTTTTGTGTTTTTTTTGTTGGGCCGGGTACTTCTGGGAGCACCCCCGTAAATGTGTATGCCTTAAGAAGACATGCAAGCCGCCATACCAGAAGCCCTGGGGTTTGCAAGCGCATAACTATAAACTACGTTTCAAAACGTGATGTTTCAGAACGACTGCAAAAATCACTTTTCACTGCTCGTTCCCAACAAAAATGTCGATGTCCTGGCAGACATTCAATCTCAATTTGGAAAGGAGAGTTCTTGTCTCCGTAACGGTAGAATCGCGGAAGTAGATAAAATTTCTCGATACACGGCTCGTGTTCATTCCTTGTACCGTCATCGACTTGCAGACTGATGAGTTCGATATATCGACTCTCAAGTAGTGTTGAATTGGCTCGGACATGTACTTAAGAAACTTCGAACCTTAATTTATTTTCCATTCAAGGAAACGTGAATACTGCCGGCGATGAAAATGAAGAAAACAGATGGATTAAAATGTAGTGTTAACGAGGCCAGTATACGCGAAAAATATTGAATATATTTCATTTCATTTGTCCCCTTTTCATTTTATATTTTTTGTCAATTTCAACTTGAGGATTGTGATATACCAATCATTTGAATTTGTATTTTTTATTTTGCGATCTCCAAAAACACACGAAGCAACTAGCAACATTCCTAATTTACCAACCAAATGTTGAAATAAAAGATAAAGTACCCAAAATGATTTATTCTATGGTCTCGCATAAAAATGGTATGAAAATATATCTATCTTATAACAGCCATAAAAAAACAACGACAACGTCTTCATAAATCAAACACCATTAATAACAATGAGATTAGAACCTTTGGTGTGAAAGTTGAATAAATTTTTTCGAGATCAATTGCCCTAACACTAAATTGATATTTTTGCACTCGACGCGCGTTTCTCCAATAAAGTTAGCATCCTCAGGAGAAGAAAATTGATACCTAGTCTAATCTGGTTAGTCCTTATATACTAAAATTTGTTACCCGAGGTTGTATACCTGGAGTCCAATATGGAATTTATCGGTAATTAACTACCTGCAAGTTAATAATTATTCTCTTCCTAACAGAAGATTGAAGAGCGGGCTAAACGGGATGGGTTCCTTATCGCCATTCATGCTGTTCTTCTCTATTTCTAGACTCTCACATGTATCGAGTAGCCTGATGTCATGCACATGCTTAATTAGTTTCAGATTGTTTTCACCAATTCTGTGGTCCTTGTCTAGAGCATGTTAGGCAACACTGGATTTTTCTATCTTTCCGTATTTCATGTGTATACAATGATCCTTGAAACTGGTTTTAATCGCTCTGGCCGATGTATTTGCTATTGCAATCTTGACAACTGATTTCATAAATCCCTGACCTTTCTGTGTTTTCTAGTCTATCTTTTGGATTACCAAGAAGCTGTGGCAATTTATAAGAAGTTTTATATACAACTTTCATATTTACTTCATCTAATATCTGTTGAAGCCTTCTCATGTATTGGGGTTCATATGGGATTACTAAAAACTAGTTATTACTCTCCTATTTGAAGTCGAAGATTTACGAGGTGCTTCCCTAAACTTGCATTTTCTAATTATCTTGTCAACTATATCTGGGTTAGAACCGTTTGCTTCAGCTACATACCGATTCACTCTCTTTTCTTGTCGTAGTTATCTTTCTTTAAAGGAAAAGTTATTAACCAGTTATGTTATGTACCAGAACTTGCAGTGCCGCCATTTTGTGTTGTGAACAATGATTCGAGTCATTGGGAATGTATCTGAAAGTGTCTTTCCTGTAAATGTCAAATTCTATTTCTTTTTTATCGTTCCTTATGACCAATACATCTAAAAACGGTAACTTTCGTTCTTTTTCTACTTCATATGTGAATTTTATACTCTTACACCTGTTGTTTAGTGCTGAAACAAACCCATAGCGGTTCCTTCACGCTGTCATAATGTGAGCCATTATATTGAAAATAATTTTGGTCCATGCAAAGCTTAGTGAGTTGAATGTATTCTTCAACAACTTCATTTACTGAGTTGTTCGATTTCAGAAGATCCCTCAAAAACTCTAGAGCTTGTGATATTGGGACGCTTGGTATTTCATTTAAGTATAACATAAAAAGTAGAGGTCTTAAAACGCTACCCTGAGGTACACCTATATGTATATCAAATTCCTGTGAGATATTATCTTGAACTCTGACTTTTTGCTTTTTATGGGATAAATAGTCAGATAACCAGTTAAAGAAAAACAGCTACTACAAATTTATTGGTATCAACTTCTTTTTTGAATTTAGGTAAAGTGACTTGTAATTAGGACTCACATGATGAAGTACCTGCTTATAAATAGCTAGTTCAAGAATTTTTTCTATTGGTGATAATGTATTTATAGGTCTATATTCATTTCCCTTGATTGTATTGTTTACCTTTTGAATTGGAACTATAGTACTAACTTTTGAAGGATTTGGAATTTTAGAAGTTTGAAAAGAAGTATTTACAAGGTTTAAAATAATATGTCCACATGTTTCAAAAATGACATTGTTTTTGTTGTCTAAGGAGTTAACAATTAGACATAATTCATTCATTGTTATTATGTGAAACTTGGAAAAATTAGGATATATATTATAATTATCGGATTTCCAATCTTGAACACTATCAACAATTTGCTGAATACTAGTAATGAAGTAGTTGTTAAATTCTTTTACTATTTCAGTTTTATTATTAACGATATACACCAGGTTTGTTAAGTTAAATTCTATACAGCTCGGAAAGTTTTGGCAATTCATGTTTATTAGCTTTTTTAATGTTTTTCACATCAGTTGAGAGTTATTTTTATACATATCTACTCTATCGAAGAAGTATTGTTCTTTTTTCTTTTTTAATAAATTCACTATTTCATTTCTCTGTTTCTTAAATTCTTTCCATTTGACATTTTTATTCACCCCTATAGTTTTGATAAAATCCTTATATTATCTGATCACGTTGTTTTATTTTATAATGAATTTCGTTGTCAAACTATGGAATGTTACTTTTATAGTGACAAACTTGAATTATCGATAACTGATTGACAGTTATTAAATAAATTGGAATATATGGCAGTAACATCGGTTGAATTCAAATCCCAATCACATGAAATTAAATAAGTTTTATTTTATCCAAATTTCGCTCACTAAAGTTTCTATAATTTTTGATAGAAGTGCTTTCAGTTCGTTTGTTATTTTTAAGACAAATAGATATCAATGAATGGTCACTTATATTAGGAGTAGGATGGAGAAAACAGTTTACACAATTATTATTAGTTGGTACAGAATCAATTAGAGTTCCACTGTTATTAGTAATTCTGATAGGATCCAGTACTAGTTGATTAATTCCATATTGTAAAAACATAGATTTAATTTTTTTCACATAAGAACTGTTATTCAAACAATCTAAATTAAAATCTCCTACAAGAATGCAACGCTCATCATTGACAAAGATATCATCAAAGATATTTTCCAGGTTTTCTATGAATATAGAATCCGATCTTGATGGAAAATAATAAAGACAACCCAATATCCATTGACACACACCAAAATTTACTCTTATGACCTTACACCAGTAATTGTCTTTTAACATGTAAGTTTTCTTTGTTGAAAACTGTATGCCATCCTTCACATAAATCACAACACCCCCGGTTTGCCGATTTGTAAAATCACATCGAATATGACTGTAACCATCCAATTAGATCTCTGAATCTTCAATTTCACTAGTTATTCTAGCCTCACTAACGATAATTATTTTTGGAGAGTAATATAAAATGCTTATTTGAATTTGGTCAATTTTATGCAGCAAACTTTGGGCGTTCATGTATATGATATCAGTAAAGAGGTGGATATAAGTGTCCTTTATCGGTTTTTTTATTGTGAAGGAATATTTTTGTTTACTATGATTGGTTTATTGTTGATAAATTTTATTGTTTTTGAATCATCATCATTTCTTATGAACTTTTCAAGTTTGGCTTTAATACGTTTAAAATATTCTTGCTGAGCGAAAATGAGATATTCAAATTTGTTAACAAAATAAAGAATAACTGGCTGTAGAATGAAAGACAAATACACTGACAAATACACATGTGTATGTCTGAATGGAAAATGAAACTTCTCTCTTTCAACCTCTCAACTTGAATGTGAACTTCGATTTTTTTTTAGGGCAATTTCTTTTCTTCATTACTCTGAATTCGGGTTTTTATGTTACTGAACCAAGATTCCAACTTTAAAGGTTTCCGGGATAGTGATA
The DNA here is from genome assembly GCA_015342105.1 of Leptinotarsa texana. NCBI lineage: Eukaryota > Metazoa > Arthropoda > Insecta > Coleoptera > Chrysomelidae > Leptinotarsa > Leptinotarsa texana. Next base: position 7,254 of record WOGN01002398.1, read on the forward strand.
GTGGCCCACTTAAAATAGACCGGTCTGTTTACCTCGGGAAAATACGGCTTTCCTCTCTCTCGATATACCATTATATCGGTCGATAATGAACACTAATTGCACAAGGTTGGTCTGGTTTTATTGATACGTTTGTTCCTACGATTCAAGGATCGGTCGAAAGTACCTAAAATTCCGGTGTCTGGGAAAAAGACGTAGAAAATCATTCGAGGATTCCTAGGTAATTTCTATGGAAATGCACAAGCACTGCAGAAAAGTCCATAAGAAACTCTGAAGGTAGTTCATCCGGATGAATGTTCTGTAGAAGATCATCTTGCAGGAACCTAATTCTCCAAATCAATGAGTTCGAAGCGTGTTGAATTGAACCTGAAACCGGCGATAACATCCTTGGGATGTTCCAGAACAACAATGTTTCTCGTAATCTTTGGATTCCTCTGAGGTGGATGGCTCTGTCTGTAACCTTCGCATATGAACATAACTCGATATATGTGAACACATTGCAAATGTGTAGGAAAAAGCTAGTGAATACCCAAAATCACGAATTTTATCGATAGCATCTAATTTCATAATCTTGTATGTCTGTTCATATGAAGTGACATTTTATTCATGTAGGAACTTATCACTTGAATTCCTCAGAAGATGAAGGACTTTTACATCTGATCTGCAATCTAAGAAATGGTTAGGAAAAGATTAACTTTACAGCCTTCTCCTCTTCACTAATTATTCTTGCAACTCATTGATGATAAAAATGGAAAAGGAGACTACCAACTTTTTTTAAAGTTTAAAGTTTTGTGGTATTTAAATTTTCTCTACACATGTTTTTGAAAAAAAAAACAAGATAAGAAATTCAAATCAAGTTACTTATCTTCGTGTTGACTTAACATTACTTCATTACATCGTTTGATGGCCACTACATTCTTATTTATTTATTTATATCACTGTTATTATCAATTGGAGGCCTATGTGCATGTACATATGTATGATTATATATTTTATATGTATATGTATTTTCTAAATCTATATACATTTTAAAAACATGATAGTGAGAAATTGGAAGGGTTATATTTTGAGCAGTGATCAATTCTAACAAGATTCTTTTGGTAGGGATTTAATCTACATGAGTAGATCAAACTCATTCCGTGACATAGAGTCATAATTTATGAATGAATTATGTTTTTTCTTTTAATGTTATCCATATTGTTACTAACGAGCCTACAGGCAAGTGACTTACGGCGAAATATCGATGTGAGGATGAGAGTGTTCCATATAAGTGAAATTTTTATCTTTCATTTTGTAGGAATCCTGTGAATGATATCTGATTCAATTCCATAATCACTGTTTGGAATACAAAATGAGTAGATAAAAGTGTTTTTTGTATAATTCAGTATTAACGTGAAAGTATTCGTTTTTTGCATGATCTAGATATTATTTCTTCTGAAATGTATTGCTTCCTTCCTTTCTTTGAAAGATTCCTACATTTTTTTGTATCAAGATGGAGTACTAGAAATCCAAAAACTTCTTTTTCCAAAAATTATTTCTACATCCACTTTGAATAAGTCTGTTAATATCTGTCTGGTACTAATCTGTTTTTCCGTTAACCAGCTCAGGCCCCTCTACGAACGGAAACTCTCAGAAGTCGAAACTTGTGTGAGCTGAAGATTAATGAGGTATTACCTTTCAATGTGCGATTTGTAGCACTCAATTTCTAGCCTCGCGGCTTTAACCACCATTTCACATAACGGTCAATTGAGTGTGTAGAGCAAACCGTGCCATTTATATTAAGTATGAATTGATATGTATGTTACCATGCAGTTAGTCTATAGGCCTTTTCATCATAAGACGAGCGCAAGCGTAGCTGTCATGTTGAAATGGCGGTAATTCAAAACATTCGAACTGTTGTAATCAACAATGGCTGGGCAAGGACTATTATCTCTACAAACAAATAAATTATTGGGAAAAACCATTGATGGTGCTTCACTCGTTAGAAATTCAGTTGAGGCTCACAATTGTGAACAACTAAAAAGGTGATTAAAACGTCATGGGTGTCCGCAAAAAGGGAAAAAAAGTGAGCTGATTGAGAGGATATGTATCATCATTTGTTTACTATCTAAAAACATATAAAAATAGTATTTACAGTTTTATTATTATCAATAATGTCAATTTATTTGATGTAATTGAAAATATATTTCATTTGACAAGAGTATTACTTATGGAACTGATTAATAAATCAAGCCATTAATATTTTGAGGCTGTACATATGACATTATTAATTAGACAAATATGTGTAGTAATTTTTATCAGAGGGAAATATTCAATACAACATAATATATATGAAATTTACAGTAAAAATGCAATAAGGAATAATGTACGTATGTTGAATTTCCTGATACTTCAAAGGATCAGGGTTTTGTTCAGTTGGACCACTTTCTTCAATGAAATGTAGTGAGCAAATATACGTATTCTTGGTAACATCATCAATAGATTTAAAGCCTCGGTCACTCCTGCCACATTTTTTCACCCATAATTCACATTTTGCACATGCTGCTTGATGATTTGATTATTTTTTTGCGATATTCAAGACAAGGCTTTGGAAAATTTATAAAATAGTATGTGTTGATTTTGAATGATTTGTATCGTGTATCACTTTTACATACTCCATAACACCGTTTTGTTGTTGCTTTTCGTACAGATAACATGACTATAATGTAGTATAAACATTTTTTGTGATTTTTGTAATGAAAAGGCCTATTGAAACGAATTAATTCATTTATTTCTTCTATTGTATTTTAAAATACAAATCTCCAAATAATTCTATATTTGTTCTGAATCTCTAAACTCTCACCTGCTCTATTAGCTCGTAAGTTATCTTTCTGCAGGTTATTAACTATTCAAACCCATTTTTTTTTGCACCAGCTCACTTGAATATCCGATCCTCTCGTCGCCATCATAATGTCACGACGTGGGATATCTCAAATCGAATTAGATTCAATAGCGTGTGAAATCCCGACTTTGCTGAGATTTAATGTGTGATCGGGATTCGTCGTGATAATATGAGATCATCACCAGATCCCGTCGACGAAACGTGTGTACATAATTCAAAGTCTGAGAATAATTGTGTAACTGAAAATCGATATTCGCTATGAACATAAATGAATACAGGCTCATTCCGGAATCTGGATCAATTCACGACGTGAAGAAGACATGCAGAGAGATTGGCGGAAAGTCTGCGAAAAGGGCAATCAGGATTCTTCAAGTTTCTTTCGAAGATACTCTTCGGATCTGATAATCTACGAATATTTTGTATATTTTGCGAGCCAGTGCAATATTGTTGTTCTTGCCTACAACATGTGCTTCAAGATAACAGTACAAAGAAGCATATAATAAAAATAATAATAATAATAATAAGAATAATAATATGTATTTATTCACTTTCTTAAGACTGTTTACAGTTGCCGTTGTTCCAAATTATAAGTGAAAATGATATTGATAATAAATTGTACAATTTCAATTCATTTTTAATCTCTACTTTTGCCCCTCTTAAAAAAGTTAGAAATACCAAACTACTCCCTCCGTGGCTCACAAAAAATCTCAGACTTCTTATGAAAGAACGTGATAAAGCCTTTCAAAAATTTAAAAAAAGAAAATCTGTTAATGATCGTATGAGGTATAAAGAATTGAGAAATTATGCCTTGTCAATAGACTGAACCGAAAAAAGGACATATCTCAAGTCTGTCTGTTCTGAAAAAATACCATGCAAAAGCTGGAATGCTCTTTCTAACCTCAATGTTCGTTCAAAAAAATAATATTCATTACCCAATCACGTCTCGAATCTCGATGAAATAAACAACTATTTTGCCCAATTCGTACAAAATGTTTCTAATAGTTGTGATGAAAATATTGAATTTTATAGCAATAATTATTTAATCAGGCAAGATAACTTCTCATTTCGATTCGTTATTGAAGAAACTATTAATGAATATTTCAATACGAATAATCTGTTATCACAAGACATTAGCTCTTGCTACTGTCACACAAGACATTGTTGAGGGATTTGATTAGGGAATGATTAGCACTCTGGTACTACTAGATTTTTCAAAAGCATTCGATACCATCAATCAAGAGCTGATTTACATGAAATTCAAATATGATGGTTTTGATAGCGCTGCCTTATTTCTCATTTACTTGGTCTCTACTTCTCATTTACTTGGTCGATCTCAAAAAGTTGTTGATGATCATCACTCCTTACCTCTTGATATAATATCAGGAGACCCACAGGGTTCCATTTTGAGACCTTTATTTTTCATCATTTATACTCCTGACATTATTTCGTCTATCAAGAAATGTAAAATCGATGAGTATGCTGAGGCATTGATCTTGATTTGATCAATGGGCTATCAAGTGAAAATGATTTGAAAATTAATCCTAAAAAAATGATGATGCATTTTGGATCACATAAGAATCGTAAATTTGCAGAAAACAATTTCCATTTAGAACTAGTTCATACTATAAAAACTTAGGGGTGATGTTTGACACTGATCTTAAATTCACTAGTCATGATAAAAATGTAATGAAAAAAGCTTATATGTCATTGTTTTATTTTGAGCCAACCTCTAAAAAAATGATCTGTGATAGTTTGGTGCTAAGCCATTTCAACCACTGTGACTTCATATATGGGCCATACTTATATGATTCAGATGAAAAAGAATACAGAAAGTGCAAAATTCCTATTGCCGCCTAATGTATGGACTTCGTAAGTATGATGCAATTTCTGAATCCTTTAAAAACTACCGATGGATCAATATGAAAAACCGTATGATTCATCATTTGGGTTGTTTTATTCATAAATTGATTACCCTTCCCCATTCTCCACTTTCAATACAAAAACTAATTCTGCGTGAAAATATTCACTCAAGAAATATTATATACAAACACGAATTAACTATGCCGCAACATCGCAGTGTACTGTTTCAGAGATCATTTCTTTTTGGTGCTGTAAAACTCTATAATTTATTGCCCGAGCAATTGAAGAGATTCAATATTAGGAAATTCGAATACAAATATAAAAACTAGAAGAAAAATCCCCCCTGAAACAGCTAGTTCCATATAAATATTGAATGTTGCGATAGAAAATTTCTTTCGAAACAAATACTTTCATATTAATTATAAAAAAACACTCTTCTCTACTCATTTTCTATTCTAAAATTCAATTATGGAATTGAATCAGGTATCATTCACAGGATTCCTACACAATATACTGAATTAAAGGTAAACATTTCACTCACATTCCTCAGGGCTCTTCAGTACCAATCTGGATAACATTATAAAAAAATCTATTTGTAAAAAAAATGATACTTTCCTAAAAGTATATCTCTTTCAAATCAAACAAGATTCCTATGTCTGGGATTTGATGACCCCATCTTAAAATGTTAATTCAGATTGTTGTGCTGAAGAGGCAATAAGGCAAGTGTTGAATGTAAGTGAAATTTAGTCTTTTTCACATACGGTATTGTGAAGCAATCCTGTGAATGGTATCTGATTCGATTCCATAACGAATGCTTGGAGTACAAACTGGGTAGGAAAAAGTGTTTTTTGTATAATTCAATGTTCATATAAAAGTAGTTGTTTCAGAAGTATTTTTTATTTCGTATAATTCAATGTTTATAATGAAATTATTTGTTTAGAGAAGCTTTTTTTCTTCCAGTTTGTATCTGAAAGTTACTTTACATGGTCTACCCATCTTTGTAAAGAGTTTATTTTTGAAATTAATTGATTTCTTTCTTTCTTTGGAAGATTCCCACATTTAATTATATAAAGTTGGAAAAGTAGAAAGTCCAAACATTTCTCACCCAAATAAACTAATATCAGCATAAAAATTATTAGAGTGAGTAGAAAATATAAGGCTCATAAAAGAAAAACTGAAATAAAGTGAATCCAATGATGAGTACGCAATGGTTATTCAAGATTTCATATAAAACTGGATTTAATATTGAAAATGATTTAATATAAAAGTTGTAAGCAATGTAAAGATCTACAAATTTTGTGCGGAACATTTTTCCATCTCATCCAACTTTTTCAGAAAAATCTTGAACACCGGCATGAACTAAATGCTTTTTGTGGGAGAAAAACTTTGTGAGAGAAAAACTCCCACAAAAATCATTCAGTGAGAGGAATATTTAGTTCAAACTCACATTTAAGTCTCCCAGCCGGATATAATAATGGCAGGAAAACAATTCCGCTTTCTGCTTCGATAAGTTTTTTCAGGAATTTAAAAAGGACACTGATATGTCTTGGCACAATCATATCGCTGGATTTGCAGCGATTGATATTTATCAATGGATTTGCATTGATTGATATTTATCAATGTGGAACAATTATCATCAATAATGATGGGAACGAAACCAATGAAAACAATTCCTCATAAATAGCTGACTTCATTTCCAATGTTGAGTGCTTTGGAAACATATAACCCATCTATTCGCTCATTCTAAATGTATCGACAAACAAATTAATCACAGTTCGAAAGCATGTTGGTATTCTGGACTATATCACTTTGCATTTTGACTTGGAGAGTATAACAACTTCAATTAAAGATGAACATGAAATATTCTATGGTTAAGACTAGTTTAGAGGAAATGATAGCATGACCTATGAATATTCGAATTATATGTTTTTTTCATCGAGTTCGAGTTTAATAGTTGAATCAACGAAGCCTGTTTCTCTCATGTCCGCAGAAATACTAAGAGCCATCTGTAGACAGCTGTTTCTACCTATTGGGCATCGTCAGTACCGGGCAGACGGTCCTCGATTGAAGACAAAATGTGAAAAACCAAGAAAAGTACTTCTTTTCCTATTGGTGTGACACCCAAGTCAAATTGCCAAGTTTTTATGTCAGTGTTGGTGGTTTGACCAACCAACCGACAACTGCGGTAGCAGAAATTTGAGAAGCTTACCTGAAATGCCATCGGAAAACGAATCCACATGTTTCTAGAAATGGTATGAAATCGACAAAGGTTAATGCAGTCAAGCTGCTGGAAAATAATTCCATGAAAATCAAAAGATAAATAGATAAGTACTTTCTGATTATTCCCATATTGATTTTAATTTAAGGGTCACCGGTAGACAGCTGTTATAGCCTATTGGGCATCGTCAGTACCGGGCAGGCGGTCCTCGTTTGAAGACAAAATGTGAAAAACCAGAAAAGTACCTGACAGAAATAACTGCGTAAACGCAAGTGAAACATAAGTGGAACCACCTATTGGTGTGACACTCAAGTCAACTTGTCAAGTTTTTATGTCAGTGTTGGTGGTTTGACCAACATAAAAACTTGGCAAGTTGACTTGGGTGTCACACCAATAGGTGGTTCCACTGATCAACGGAAAAAACAGATTTTTTTAAAACAGACAGATCATGGCTTTCCTAATTGAATTTTTGCATGGGGTCCCCAAAAACTAACCGGAGACGAGTGTCTTTATGTCGCGAGCAAGGTTTGTTTCTCAGTGAATCTGAAAATGCGATGAATTCGAAATCTGGTTAAGAACTTTTTATACTTACCGGAGCCGCCTGATAGCGACTCTCTGAGGTGGTCTCTGGTTCTTTTTCATTGGCCACCTGTGTTTGTCCCTCTCTCGGAATCTGGGGTCATCCCTGTTCAGTGCATTGTGTAAATCGCTTAGCGCTGGATTGTCGTGAGCTCAAATTCTGTTAAACGTGTCATCTGCGTGACGTTTCATTTATGCGTCTACGTAGTGTAGGTTCAGGTCCAGATCCGGAATAGGCACCTATTCGGTATATATCTTGGAGCGTTTACGGCGGCCCTCACGCACCCGTTCATAAACGACTTGATCTGTCTTCTGTATGTCGCTGCGTACTGGCCACAGGCAGTGCAGACATACAGGATTATCGGTAACATTAATGTCTTTATCATCAGCAGCTTCACTTTCTATCCCATGTTTTGTCAGAAAGATCGCGCCATTCGTATTCTCTGCTGTACGTGAGACTTGAATGTTGATCTTTTGTCTAGGTTGACTCCCAGGTATCTAGCTTCGTTGATCCACGGAATCTCTTGTCCTTTGAAGGTGACGTTTCCTTCCGGGACTACCATCCTCCGGGTGAACAGTATTGCCTGACTCTTGTCAGGGTTTATACCAATATGAGCAACTTTTTTTGGCATTTTTCTAAATTTCCAAAAAAACGAATTTTTTTGGGAATTTCGAAAAAAATGTCAAATTTAACAGGATTAGAGTAAGTAGCACATGACAAAAGGAAAGTGGGTGTTTCTTACTCTTTTTTCAAAAACAAACTATTTGCGAACTGCGAAACTATCTTATTGATAAAAATAACTTCCATATGTCGCCAACTTTATGTGTGACACTGTGTAATATACTGTTATCCGGGTTGAACCTTCTCTGCAATTTTCATCTTTTCGAAGTTATGGCTTCTGCTTTGAAGCTATTTTCAAGAACCACTTGGAACTGAAATACATGACTCATAATCTCCTTGATCATTATTATTATTTTTTTGCATCGTAGTGTGCGCTGGTCAGGCCCTATCCCCAAAGCCCCGATACATTCGGGAGGGCGCGCCTGCACTATCAACCAATGACCACTCCCCACACCGTGTGTTAGTGATCATTGGGTCCGAGAATCATGTGCCCGGAGCAAGCGCAGTGAGCCAAGAATGACAGCCTTTTGCATATGTGCGGCTAAGATTTCTGCATTAGTACGGCAAGCCGGTATGATTTTAAGATTCAAGAGTAGAGAGGACATCATTCCACCAAGGACTCCAATAATCATAACAACCATTTCGACAGAGTGATCTGGATAGAGTCTGCGGAGTTCGAAGAGAAAATCTCGATATTTTATCCGTTTTTCCTCCTCTTTTCTGACGATATTCGTATCGCCAGAAGCCGAAAACTCCACGACAAATATTGTTTTGCTCTGGTGATCGATAAGGACCACATCAGGCTTATTAATTTGTATGAGCCTGAGGGTGGGGAACGAATAGTTCCAATAAATTCGGCACTTCTCGTTCCCCACAACGGATTCAATTATTATTATTATTTTTTTTCACCGTAGTGTGCGCTGGTCAGGCCCTGTCCCCCGAAGCCCCGATACATTCGGAAGAGCGCGCCAGCATTATCAACCAATGACCACTCTCTACACCGTGGGGTAAGTGATCATTGGGTCCGAGAATCATGTGCCCTGAGCAAACGCAAGGAGCCAAGAATGACAGCCTTTTGCATATGTGCGGCTAAGATTTCTGCCTTGGTGCGGCAAGCCGGTATGATCTTGAGATTCGAGAGTAGAGAGGACATCATTCCACCAAAGGCTCCAATAATAAGAACAACCATCTTGACAGAGTGATCTGGATAGAGTCTACGGAGTTCGAAGAGAAAATCTCGATATTTTATACGTTTTTCCTTCTCTTTTCTGACAATATTCGTATAGCCAGGAGCTGAAAACTCCACGACAAATATCGTTTTGCTCTGGTGGTCGAGAAGGACCACATCAGGATTATTAGCTTGTATGAGCCTGAGGGTGGGGAACGAATAGTTCCTATAAGTTCGGCACTTATCGTTCCCCACAACGAATTC
>WOGN01002399.1:0-16842 GCA_015342105.1 Leptinotarsa texana
GCACAAAGTCCCTATCAATCCATACATTTCCTAGTATATTAGTAATTCATTTAAAAAGATTCTCTCCAACGGAAAGATTCAGAAATAAATTGCATGTTGTCATCGACTTTTCTTTAGAAGGATTAGATATGAGCAATTATGCAGCAGACAATGTGGCCCCATGTCGTTATAATCTATATGCACTTTCGAATCACAGTGGGACTACTTACAACGAACATTACACATCATATTGCAGACACCCATGCACGTGGCATGAATACTACGATTCAAATGTGTGCCCAATTTCACCTTATTTGCTTGTGAGTGAGGAGGCATATGTCCTATTTTATGAACAGGAGAGAAGGAAGCAGCACTTTTGAGGTGTTTTTTTCTTTTCTCTTAAATTATGTTAATCGATTTGTATTCTTTAGACAGAATTTGGAATAAATGGGAAAAAAATATAAATAAATAAAAAATATTCAAATGCATCATTCATAGTTGAATGATATGCCTTAAGCTAGTTTTTACAGTTCTTAGTACATCACTATTTTTAGAATATTATAGTAGGGTATTTTGGGACTTTGTGATCAACAATATTGGGTTGAACAAAGAATAATTTATCACCATATAATTGGTAAAGGTAGAGCTATTGTGACCATTTTTATTAGTAAACACTGGTAGCATCTTTAGGACTTTCACCAGACTATATAGTAGGTGGTAAATATGTCAGGGAGTAGCTCTGTTAATATCAAGCTGATGAATATAAATGAGCTGCAGCTTTTTCGATTGCTTGTGTTAATACTTTCTCGAAAATATTTGTTTCATTGGGGGCTTATATACAGAACTATAGAAATTTTAATATGACCTGTAGAGTATCTAATAGCGTTCAACTAACTGATAGCTTTGTTCAATTTTTGATACTCGAAGATTCAGTTCTCTGTCGATCCCATAGACGGTGTCTTTGTAAGGAGAAATGTTTCTGCCCTCACTTACTCAGGCTTGTTCTTTGAGGATAGTTGAGTCGAACAATGCATTTTTAATTCAGAATAGCACCACTGACAAGACCTATAGCGGGTCGAAACAGTCTCTTTTGTGTCAGTAGAATTATTACACAGCAGATTTTTGTTTTCAGAGAGTGCTTTGTTTTCTATGTGCATTAACACCGCTTTAATGATAACCTACCTTTTCTTTTTATAAATACATTTCTATCGGTGTTGTATTTATTCAATATGTTATTATAGTATATTTAGAGCTTAGTTTTTTCATATAGTTTTGTTGCATTTGGGTTGTTTTAGGAAAATGGTTAAGTCACTATAAAAGTATTCTGTGGTCAAGTGTCGGCATGACGTTGATGTATTTTTGTTAATTATTTCATTAATTAATAATATTTACTCAGTTGGATCAACTATAGATGACATGTCTGACATGATATGATCATCTGATATATCATCTGACATGATATGTCTAAACGTGTACAAAAATTAAAATACAAACTCCTTGCACTTAGAGGCACAATATACAATTTACATAGATAGTACAATATATATCTAATAGTCAAAACCTAAAATAATCTTCTATTTATGCAAAAGCATCATTATTGAAATCGGCCTAAAATGTTGGACATGCACATACTATATAAAAGTCAAAACAAAAAATAATCTGTTATTTATGTAACACTATCGTTATTAAAATCTTCCTAAAATGTTACAGATACAGTACATGATCATAAGTTACCATCCATATATACTTTGAGAGAATAGGAGCAACTCTTTGATTTGATAGTTATACTGTTTTAGAACCAGATTTTTTATTGTACATGGAAGTTTATTGTACAATTTAATGGCCATAAGCCTTGGATATGATTCCGATACAACTAATTGGCACTTCCAACTGTAAGGAATTTCTAGTATTATAATTCTTATAACCTTTAAGAGTAGGAAAACTGGTTATTTGCGATTTTACATAAGCCCAAAAACCAACTGTATTTCACTCATCAAAAATGTGATTGTAGATCAGAATGGGGTAGGTTTTATGATCTTATGATGCTAACTTGTTTTGCGAAACATGTATCAAAAGACAGTTATTTGTTCTTGCGAGAGAAAAGAGTTTTCAATAGATTAATTTACACCAACGGTTCCGAATTCTACTTATCATTCAACATGTATTTTTTGATTGTAGCTTGGACACTTCTTTGTAATGTCACTCAAGTCACCTCCTAACCTCAGTCCTTCTTTTGTTGAAAACGAACATGATTTTCTGCCCTAATTTATAATGTGGTTGCTTTATTTGTGTTTATATTTTCAATATTTATGATCTTATTTCTAATTCCTCTTCTTCATAATATTAACCATAACTTTTCTCTATGATCTTTATCAAAGGTTTCCTCTACATCTATAGAGGACTATTTTACTTCTTGTAATGATTTGAAGATTACTTGTTTTGCTGTAAGATGATGGTTTTGTTTACTCTTTTTTGTAAATCTGTTTTGAGACTTTTCTCCATTACTGGTCTGATTTTCTTATCCGTTATTTGATCATATATTTTCTTTGCAACACTTAACAATGTTTTTTTCCTGATTGATTCGGTCATCACTTGATGAATATCCATATTAATTTCATAAACTACACCTTACGATTTGATCTCCACAAACTTTATTTGAGAAATATATCACGTTTCGCTAACAGTGATTTGAAATCACTGTTGAAGAAGCTACATGTTAGCGAAACATTTTTTAAATAAAGTTTGTAGAGATCAAATCGTAAGGTGTAGTTTATTAAAAAATTTAACAATGTTATACCTCTATAATGGCAGTCATGCATATCTCATTTTTTATATATTGGTACGGAATATTTGGAGAACACACTGAATATGAAAAAGTTATTTTCGTATACATCAATCTTCATATTATGTAAGCGGTTGTTTCGAAAGTATTCTTTCTTTTGTATAATTCAATGTTTATATGAAAGTGGTTGTTTCGAGAGGGCTTTTTCCTCCAGTTTGTGCCTGAAAGTTTCTTCTTTGCATGATCTACGTATTTTTGAATAGAGTTAATTTTTTTAAATCATTCGCATTCTTCCTTCTGACATTTGTTTGTTTAAAGATGTATAAGTATCAAAAATTGATCTCTCCTAAAAATATACCCCTTTCAATTATAGATTATTGTTACAGTACATACGTGTCAATCTGTTGAATATTTTCTGTAAAAATAGGCATTGCCGTAAATAAAAAATAAATTACCAGAATTGTTAGAATTCTAATCGAGTATTATTTTTGTGTAAAAAAATTTATTCTTATAGGCGTGGGCTCTGCGTCTGAGACTGTAATTTGCATACTTTGGAATTTAAAAAGAGAAAAAAATCTGTCATTCCTCTGACAGAGTAATAACAAGTGACACATTGAGGTAATGTATGAATACAAATTCTCCAACTGTATGACCTTTGAGACTTATACATTCAAAGGAAATAAAATGCCTCTCCAATGAGTTCAGTTTTTATTATAAATGATCAATAGCTTAACTAACATAAAGTGCCCATCCCCAGTGAAAGAATTGTATTTTTATGGAAAAGCAAACATTGCTCTTTACAGCTTAATCAACTATTCTAGGCTGTCCTAACAATTATGCTTCATAGTATAGTATACTACATTACTTTATTATAAATTTAGTGAAATGCATTCCATACTTCTTCTAAAAGTTAAAACAAGAATCTATAGTACAAACCAAGTTAAAAAAATAACCGAAGATTCATTGAAGTTGTTTCAAAAATATAATTCATGGGGCAACTCAAATGAAATGTAGCTTTAGAAGAAGTAGGCCAGTCAACGAGGTGAAGATGGAGTTTTTATCTAAGTACACTCATGATGAACAGATCTGACATTATGTTAAAGTGGTCTACTACATTTACATTTAACAGGAAAAAGCCATAAAGAATTTTCAATTTGTTTTCTAATAAAGCAGAGCAGACTAGGTTTTCAATAAATTTAAAAAAATATCCTGTCCGAAAGGAATTTGGAATTTTTCAAAACAAAAATATTGGGTAAAGAAATAAATCAGCATGAAAAAACGGTTGGATACTTGAAGAAGAAATAGTGACTGGAACATCATGTCTTAGCCAAAAGCATATGAAAATTTTTTGTTTTACATCAAATTTTGAAAGTAGTTAAAAATGTGTTAAGGATTTACAAAGCTGTTACATTTTTCGAGTGAAATACAATGTTCAAATAAAACCGATCTCATTACTTTTCAATACACTTTAAAATAACTGGTAAATATAATTCATGTTCTTTTCAAACAGACATCAATTTTTCGTGTAACAAATATTCAGAGGAAATTGTACTTATTCATATATTGAACTGAATGAGTTAACACAAGAAGTGTTTTCAAAAAAAATACATGGAATTTTGCATAACTGTTTCAACAGAAATTCATGAAGACAGGGTATTCTTTCGAACGCACTACCATTTTCTCTATATATTTTGAGCGTTTTGTTCAACAATAACTGTCAACCCATTAATCTGCTAAGCATACTTCAATATGTGTAAAGAATAATTTTTACTCGCCTGACAAATGCAAATGCAGTAAAAATTGTTAAAAATATTACATCTCTATATCATTTTAACATTCAGTCTTACACACAACTTTCATACAATATATACAAATTCAATTTGAAAAATTATCCAAGCGCCGACGCACCCACTGAAAGTCCAGTATTAGTGCTCGGGGTTTCGCACTATAAAAAAATCACATAAAAAGTTATAAACACGGCGACTAGACTGTCGGATGGTTATAAGTTTGAACATGATTGGCTGGAAGTAACCAATCAACTTAGAGTATCGCTTTGAAGAAAAATACACATAAAATAATTGAAGGTTAGGGATGGCAGTAGACTCAGAAAACTAAGGATGTTATTTATTCGTTCAAGTTTTCCGGTCAACCATGACCACACGTAGTCATGCTACTTTCACTATTTCCATATTTGAAACTCTAAATTGATTTAAAAAGGAGGGAAAACGTTCTTCTGAAAACCTGCCAAAAATACACAAAACTCAAATTAATGAATAAACACAATTCAGCAATGAATAAACACAATTCAGCAAAAAAAAAAGACACACTTCACACAATATTGCATTTTTGTTTGAAATCCTGACTGGAAAAAAGTTAAGTAAATTGATAAAAATAAAATCGTAACACTAACTGAAACGTGACAAAAACCAATCGACTAAATATAATAAATATTTATGATTCCATATAAAATAATACATTCTCTTTATTCCTATCTCATTTGTTAGCATAACACTAGTAAAGTACCACTTGATAATGTCAATGTTCCACAATTAGAAAAAAGTCATCGGGAAAAATCTGAAAACAAAATCAGGAGATCTGCTTAATATACAACTTGTCTAGGATTTCTTTCGCTCTTCAATTCCGCATATCACAAGCAAAGAGTCTGGGTTAATCTTAAAAACTAAATTTGTAGAGCGATATTCGATAATTACGGTGAGAAACAGAAGCCATTTTGGTGTTTTCTGATTTTGTCATCTGGTACACTCTGAACACTGAGGAACTGAGTTTGGAAACCGCTACACATTGCTAGCATTTTTCTATGTTGGCTCGCTGGGTATCTCCGGCTCTTTGACAAGCAGTCACAGCTTCAGTTCATTTGCTATCTTGCTAGCAATATTCTTGAATCCAATACTAGTACCTGTAAAAAAAAATATTCAGACTAACAATATTTTCTCTTCAAATCCTTTATTATTCTTCTTCAATTTGACCAAACAATAAAAGTAGTACAAAACTTGTAGTTCAAAAGTTATGACAGAAAATTCGACAGAATTATAACTATACATAACACCAGTATTTTAAAAAAACTTAGATACGTAATACTTTCACTGTAATTGATATAAATTTGGGAAACTTACCAGAAATTCTCTTGAAACGTACACCATTCAGCGATAATCGAGGTAATTTACAAACTTCAATCTCCCACTGGACCAGACTGTCAGTATTTGGATCACCGTGGACACACAGTAAAAGAAATCTTTCCCGTTGTTCATAGTCGCAATTGTTGGCATCTAAAACTTTTCTAATCTCGGCCATTATTTCTGCAGGATCTCTACTTGATGTAGTTTTCATTGACCAGGTGAACCTCAATGATCGGGGCTTCACATGATCCTCATTTGGGGCTCCCTGAACTCTAAAAATTATACAAAGATGAAAATATTTTGAAGGATTATATTCTCTCTTCAACAATTTTCATACCAAAATAAATCACTACTAAGGATCTCACATAGTTTATAGGTCTATGGACTTCCATTATCTAAAAAGGTGTTAACAACTTGAAATCTATGGAAAAAAAGGAATTAAAATTAATGAATCATTATTAAAAATATTATGAAAAAATATAATAGAAAATGTAAATTGGTAGAAAACTAATTTGGAAAAAAATGACATGAATTTAAAACGAATTAATAAATGGGTAGAACAGTAGGTAAAATGTCAAATATATGCAAACAATAAAAATGAAAGAAATGAAAAATTAAAATTGAAGATGAATGATGAAAACTTGCAAAAATTCAAAACTAAGGAAACAATTTCGAATAAGCTAGTTTACAAAGTTATGAACATTGACACACCACTACATTGTTACGTAGCTGTGTTATTTTATTTTTTCATCATTAATTTTTATTTTTAATTTAATTTTTCATCTCATTTATTTTGTTTGCATATAATTGATATTTCACAAACTGTTTAACCCATTTGTATATTAATTATAATTTTAGGTCACAATAATTTGTTTTCCTTATAAATTAGTGTAAAAATTATTTTAATTTTCTATTACATTTTTTTCAATTCCATTTTTCTTCAATGAATTTCAAATCTGTTAACACCATTTCCAAACTCTGTAATAATAATATTCACCAAGAAGCATTATCAACCACATTCAAAAATCCTTTTTTGAGTAACTCAATTTATAAGAAGTATTATGTTTACTAGTATTTTTATACAGTGCGGTCCATATGTATGGAATAAATTCATTTTTAGCGTTATTATGTACTATGTGAAAAAAAACCTAAAACAGGTATATTTTTATTCTCAAATTGACAATTTATTATCCCCCTCCAGCACCCCTTCTGAATTATAAGTACCCCCTCGAAAATTTTGAATAGCAAAGGGGTCGTGTGGCACCTTGTTGGAAAGGGATATTAGTCCACTGTTCAGCAATATAAAGTTTTTTAAGTTTGGTGCCATCATGAAGATAATATTTAGAATGTATTTTTCAATGTACTTTAAAATTAAATTAAATGTTCAAAATGACCACCATTAACTTCTTGACAATAACCGAAGCGATTTTGGAATTCTCGTACATTTTGTATGACCTCGGGGGTTACTTTGTCAATCATCCTATTGGGAAAAACCTCGTTTAAATAATTTCTAACTGTAATTGCAAAATGCGGTGGAGTTCCGTCTTTATATTGCTGAACAGAGGACTAAAATCCCTTTCCAACAAGGTGCCACACGACCCCTTTGCTATTTAAAATTTTCGAGGGGGTGCTTATAATTCAGAAGGGGTGCTAGTGGGGGATAATATTTTCATACTATAAATTGTCAATTTAAGAATAAAAATCGACTTGTTTCAGGTTTTTTTCACTTAGTACATAATAACGCAAAAATGAATTTATTCCATACATATGGACCGCACTGTATATTATTTTGCACACCTTTACTCTCGTTGAATATTAGATTATATGGTGAATGAGATTATGAAAAAGATGTATACAAGCTACAAATAATATAGTTTTGAATATTATTCAGCATGAACAGAAGCAAGTAAAACAATTCCTTCGCTCAAAAAGCGGAAGTTTGGAAACTTTTATATTTAAGTTACACTTATTCCAACTCATTTTAGAATTATGAGAAAGAATAAATTGGCATTACTGAAACCTGAAACTTACCCTACTGCAGGTAAAGGAGAGTTACCATGTTTTACTTGCTGGCCAGGTTCTAACGCCCTGAAAATTATGGAAATTATTAGTAATGAGGTGCTGTCAGTATAAGTAGTCATGAATGTGTGAATGGTGTTATAGTTAGGATATGATAAAACTCCTGTTCTTCAATACCTGAAAAACTGACACAGATCATCAAGAAATATTTTCTCCAAATAAACAGATTTTTTACTTTCACTAATTGAAAAACAAAATGGAACAACAAAAATTAGGAGAACCAGATGAAAATGAGTTCAATCTGAAGTGAAAATTCTACTTTGTCTTTATGGAGTACGTAATTAAATGAATAAACTTTTTGGCATCCTCTTTTGGCTGACACCAAATTTTTCCATACCTCTCAGAATACTGATAAATTCCAATACCAACTGGAAAATTTTTCCAAAATCCTTTCGACTGGTAATATAGGGAATATATTAGCTTGTTTCCAAAGTTTTGTACGTTTTAATGTCATGTGTTTCTGTAGCTTTATATCACAAAGAAAATTCAGTCGACAGAGAATTTGTACTCTATACATTGATGCTGTCAATTTTTTGCCTCTTTCCAGGTTTTAACATGTCATACTTCTTGTCTTTAATTATGATATGTACCTTGCTACTTGTATGTTCATCATGTGAAGCGTATTTTATACTATTTTATTTATCTTTGTGATCTATATCACTATTTGGATGATGGTATACATGTCTTATTGTTTAAATGCAATAAATATTTCTATTACTATATGGTGTCGTTAAGATATTTTTGGTATCGTTAAGCAATTTTCAGACAAATTTTCTTTACGAATTCAAATGGGACCAAAGAGATGCCAGGTGTTTGGCACTGTTCGACGTTGTTTTGCGAAATTTTGTTGAGCCCCGAAATGGTTGACCTACAATAATTCAGAATGAGGATTTTAGGACCCTAATGGTGAAGACTGACCCATCACAAACGTAGCATGGGATGGAGGAAGAACTGGGCATCAGCTCTCATGAGGTTTTTGATGGTTCAAAAAATATTAGAAAGCTCCAAAACTGGGTGCCTTATGATCCTTTTTTGGATCGGATCGTCACGTGTGATGAAAAGTACATCCTCTATGACAAAAGGGGATGTTCAGGACAGTGGTTGGACACGGATGAGCTACCCAGGCACCTCCCAAAAAAGCGAAAACCTACCAAAAAAGATCATGTTTACTGTATGGTGGTCAGCAGCAGGTGTGATCCACTACAACTTTCTGCAACCTAGCAAACCATGACAGCAGAGTCCCGTTGTGAGGAAATCAAAATCTACCAAAAATTGCATCAGCAGCTGCTGGCACTGTTCAACAGAAGGGGTTCGATCCTGCTCACAAATCATTGTCCGAAAATTAAACGGATTGACCGTCGAAGTTATGCACAACCGAATATACTCGCGAGATTTTTTCACCAACCGACTACCCTCTTTTAAAACACTTCGATAACTTTCTCACCAGTAGAACCTTCGCCAATCAGGACCAGACAAAGACGGCTTTCGTCGACTCCATCGAATCCCAAGCACCCTATTTTTATGCTGACGGAATCAATCGTTACATTGGCAAAAGTGCACTGATTCAAATGGTACTTGTTTCAATTAAACTGAATAAGTAGCTATTCACCGAGATATAACAGTTTGAAGTAGACTCACAAAAACGGACAAAACTTTTGAAACAACCTAAAAGATGCAAAAACTAATGAGTGACGATAAAAATGAACTGAAAAATTAGCATTCTTGAAATAATTCGACAATGACAGTTACTGAGATTGGCAATGAATTATAAACTTTCATAGTCCACTAGTCCTGAATTGTGTTACAATTTTTTGTGAGAGTCAGGAAGGCTTTTTTTATAACTGTTCTTTTTGAAACTAAAATAGATAATCTATTTATAGTAGAAATAATTTGCTGACAAAAAAGATTCTGTGGGAATAATTGACTAAAAAAAAAGATTACAGGTTTTGAAGTTATTTGGAAAATTATGTTGAGAAACATAAATTTACATGTAAAATGCCTTCCACTACGGTCACTGAAATCAAAAGCAATAATTTTATCAGCATACTTGAAATTCAGAGTACTCATACATTTTTTGACAATCTTGGATCCGCTTTGATTTTTTAACCAGTAAGTGAAAATAAAAATAAAACAATACTCACAAAACTCTATTTTGTTGACCGGTATGGTTGGATTCAAGATGGCGAGTATCACTAGAAAAGGAGAGATAAATATTATATTATAAAAATCACACACGGCAACATCTTGAATCCAAAATGAAGGTGGTAATGGAAATCATAAGAGTAAACTATTTCAATTTCATCAGATTTTGTCCATTAACTTTTTTGTGAATAAAATGAAATAGTTTCCTCCACGTTTTTCAAATGATATTAAATCAAATAGAGCTTGGCAAGTAGGGTGAGGTTACATATAAATACAAGTGATCCAGTGAAAACTAAACGCCGCCAATATCTCATAAATGCCATAAAAGCCCACCCTTGAATCTAAAATGGGATCGAGTCAAGCGATACTTATTTGATATAGGAATGTAGGCTTTCAATGCTGGCGTCACTATTCTGATTGGTTTCTGTGTTTTGTCGTGGTCTTCTTTGGTTGCAATCTCCAAACGTTTCCACTGCAACTGCGGCAGTCATCTTCAGTGGCGTGGTTGAAGTACTCTTCTTAACACGTCAAGAGTAATTCGACCAAGCCACGTTGAAACGTTTGGATATTGTAACCAAAGAAGACCATGGCAAAACCCGAAAGACAATTAAAACAATACTCATTTAAACTAATGCAGCAATTTGATGCAGTAGTTTCTCAGAAAAAACTCTATTACGAAATCTGGCAATGAACGAATATGAAGAGTTTTTTCCACTTTTAATTATTGTTTTAACACTCATGTTTGCAGACTATACTAAATAGGCCATTCTGGCTTATTTAAACAATACTAAATGGGCCTATTTAGTATTGTCTACTTTGGAATTTGATACTGGTGATGAAAAACTTAATGCAGTTCCTGTCAATCTTCCTATTAAAGTATTTAGAATTCCATTTATCTACACTCAGTTACTCACAGATTTGACGGTGAGTATTTCTAGTTATCATTTTGCTCAAAATGGATTATTAAATGGAAAAAAAGATATTGATAATTGAACCTCAATATAAAAATGGTAGGTATGCTAATATCACACTACAGTTATTGATGATCAAAATCCGTTTATGCATCTTGGTCGATAGACAAATTTAGAGAGACAGGACAGGTGGCAAATCAAAGAAGAAACCCCCTGAATGAAATAATGGAAAACAAAGCTATTGAAGTTGCTCTTTTGAGTCCTGTTAGTATTGATCTTACGCTAAGTACCAGGCAATTTTCTACAGTTTCTGAATAAAATCGTAGAATTCTGAAATAGCATAAATTCCACCACTATAAAATCCACCTCATATGCAAATTAATTGAGGATCGCTTCGACAGACATTTAGAACTTTGCGAGTTAACTGAATGAATGGATAAAAAAAAATCCGAAAATTGATTGTTCAACATTTGTTTTCCAGAAGAAGTATTCCTTTTTCATGAAATGGTCTGAGAAAAGCCATTCTGTGAAGTTCATACTCATTATCCTGAGAATGTATGGGCTGATTTTATGGTGCCCGAGTTATTGGTCCTTTTTTTTTCAGGAAATTTTACAATGGTTACAAAACACAGTCAATTCCACATTAACATCAATCTTGAACATAATGACGACTACAATGGAAACGCTTTGATTTTTCAACAAGATGGAGCACTTCCTCATTCGCCCTGGCTGATGTGAGTATCACTTGGAAACTTTTCTGGTAGGTGAATAGGCCGAAGAGGATCGAGTGACCCGCTAGATAACCAGATTTGAATCAACTAGATTTTTGGTAGGCTCACTGGAAGACAGTAATCTATAAAACTGAAAGTGATTGACAACAGACGCAAAAAGTTTCCTCCTCGAAATAAAAATCAATGGGTCAGAGCGAATTTCATCCCAAATGACACTTCAATGAATTGGACTTGTTTCATTTTCACTGGCCCACCCTCTATTTAGTTCCTAAAACTACAACAAAAACCACCCTTTACTGTTTTATCATATATTTTTTTTCAAGAAAATTATATAGATTAATTTACAATTAACAAAAATTATAAATTTTTTAACATAATACTTTGGTCAGTTAATGTGTTCACTTAATGTGCAACAACACTAATATATTTTGTTCAAAAACAATTGTCAATATACTTTTTCAGACACGTAGAAAAAATGTCTCACGAAAATATACAAGCAAAATATATATACAGAAACAATAAAAATCAAATACATGTAAAGTAATTTCCTAAACACCGCGAATAGTGTCTTTTTCAACGGAGGTGTGAGATTTTTATAAGGCAAACTGATAAACAACCACAATAGCTTATATGATTCGGTTTATCAGTCTTTTATAAACGATTGTCAATAAAAATTGCATTTAAAGTCCATTCTTTACCCCACTACTATGGATATGTCAACTTCATATTTAACAAAAATAGTCGCATGTGTTGTAAAAAAGTTTCATACACATTTTATTTTTAACTTTTCAAGAGGAAACCACAAATGTCAAGCCAAACAATCAAATGTATTATAATCAAAGGTGCACAGAGGGTGCATCAAATTAACTGGACCTTAACTGGTATTGTACTTTACCTGGTGAAAAGGTTTGCACAGAATTTATTATTTCTCAAGAAAATTAATTAACATTACAATAGGTACTAACGAACTCTTTGAAAAATAATTCGTCGATTCTAATCAATTTTGCATAAAATTGAAGGAATTAACAGAGTCATTTTGGGCTACTGTCTAAAATTTGTGAAGGATTGATATTGGCATTACTGACCGAAACAAGTCTAACCCTCAAATAATAGATTGGAAAAAACAAAGTAAGAGTTATCAGCTACCAAAGATATATTAAAATAAATTTGAATCAATTTTTTTCAATGATTTAAAAATAGTCATTCTTATTTATTGGAAAGAAGCTTAAGATTCCCATGTGTGGAATCCATCAAAAAAACAATTTTTGTGGTATTTTATTTGTGAAATCAATACTAAAAAGTTTCTTCTTCTTTCAAAAGTTATAACTGAATGGCAAATCAACTGAAATGATATAATTCAAGTGACGAATTATGCATTTGATTTTGTCATTTGTGGAAACATGTCAGACTTGACAGCTGGGCATCTGCAAACTCACTATTTTGGAAAAATGACTACTTTCAAATAAAAAATATTAATACTAAAAATTACCACCGTTTTTCACTGATTTACAGTCAATCTGAGTTCATGTCCAATTCAATAGATTGCTGGATACTTTATACCTTTTTAAAAAGCAAATCAACAAAGTGTTAAAATGTTTAGTACGGTTTTGAATATTAAAATACAATTCTAAAAAGAAGAAAAAAATAATTAGGCAACATAAATATCATTTATATTTCCTGGTCTGGATTTCTACAATAGACTTGTGTTGGTATAAAAAGTCATAAGGAAACTAGAAGATTAAAACATTCCGAAAACGAATAGCCTCAGAATATTACTGTTTTTGTCAATAAAACACTTAATCT
Organism: Leptinotarsa texana; assembly: GCA_015342105.1. Classification (NCBI taxonomy): domain Eukaryota; kingdom Metazoa; phylum Arthropoda; class Insecta; order Coleoptera; family Chrysomelidae; genus Leptinotarsa; species Leptinotarsa texana. Next base: position 13,565 of record WOGN01002399.1, read on the forward strand.
ATAGATACTCTTTGATAGCAAACGTTTTTCTGCAAAACGATTCTGGTAGGCGAGTATTGCGTTTTAATCCTAATAAACAATTTTTATATAAACAACTTTTTACAAAATATATCATATTTGCATGTATCAAAAAGAAGCATGTGTATATAGAAGTATAAAATGTGATTAACTGCTGATCAACTAAAGACTTCTTTAAAAACTTTCTGAACCAAATTAGTTTTACATTTCTAGGTTAAAATAGCGGACACTTTCAAAATGGGTTTGAGTTGAACTCAAAGTTCAAATACTCTGATATAATGAATGAAATTAATAAAAAAATATATATAACTGGTGAATACATTTTCAAAAATAGTGATTTTGACTCTCTGAATTAAACTAACTAGTACAAAGAATCCAGAATAAAAGTCACTCGAGCATAACTTTTTCAAGAACTACTTCCATTTCCATCCAGTAACTTATCTTAGAGTATTTCCTCCATACTGTGGATGTTCCATATGGCATTTGGATTGGTTTCTGTGGGTTCTTCTAGGGCTCTCCTGAGTGCGGTGGTACGTCCCACGAAATCCCTCTCATGTCCTGAACCAGAAACAACCATTCATCGTTTATTCTTTCGTTGTTTTGGAAATATTTTTTTGCTTTTTTGAAAAGATTGCAGATTTTCAAGGGACGAACCACGCGCACACACAAAACCCCAAAATAGAGGAAACAGTCATTACAAAGCGTTACATCAAAAAATACAACACAAGTTCAATACAATGGTCTCAAAATAATGTTTTGCAGTCTGAAAGGTTAAAATGGGTGGATTTCATTGAATAAAGTTCTTCATGAAAAAAATTATATGCAGTTATTAAATACAATTCTGAAAATATCTTTTATATACTATAAAAGAAAATATTTCTTATATACAGGATGTACCAGTGAATTTTGTTAGCAAGTGATATCTGTATTATTTGAAAAGTTAAAAAAAAATTAATAATGGCAGTATAAAAAATACATTTTCTGAGAGCAACCCTAAACCGATAGCAACCATTGTAGCTTCATTGGGTTTACTCATTGGGTCAACTTAGGCCATGGCCTAGAGTGCAAACCGGCAGGGGTGCAGATGACCATGAAACCAGTGGGTAAAGCAAACACAATACACAAATAATAACTCAATTTCAAAAGTAGAATACATTGAGTGTCATCTGTCATACAGATATAATTATTTTATCAACTCTCATTGAAAGTACTCTTATGCCCGTATTCACCGTATACCAGTAAGCGAAGATGAAGGGGTAAATTCGCTTAACGCTTCAGTTTTGTATGCACCGTATCCACAAACGCCTTTAAGTTCACTTAAATGGAAGCGGCCAAATTCGGTGGCTTTACCTATATGTACAGCTAAGCTTATGTAGACATCAAAATCTGACTTTTTATTCTTTAGTTTTGGAAATAATGTAAGTGTCGTTTTGCTGACATGTTTCAGTAAACGGACTTGTGAAATTAAAATCAGTTGTTGCAGAATGATATAACTAGAAGATGAAATCATGATGGAAGCCGATAATGGCATCTTACACATTATTGATTTTGGATATACACAAAGAATTTTTAGGAGGTCCAACTATTTCGAGGAGATGGATGATATGGCCTTCTATAGAAGATTCGGACTGACCAAACTGACAATACTATATGTGCTGGAGCTCATAGAAGAAGTTCTATAATTCGAAAGAAAAACATTCAATTGTTTTTACTTTTTTTAATACAATAACATAAGATATAAATGACAAGACGTAAAATAGAAAATTTATAAGTAGTTTTACTATATTGGTTCAGCAGAGCTGGCCATCGGCCGAGATGCAGGTAGTCCTGAGTAGAACATTTCTTTCTCTATACGTGGTCAGTTAGATCTTATTTTGCAATACAGGGGGCTATGATTGAAGTGCCAAAATTAATTCTCCGTTGAGGTAAAGTTTGAAACTCTTTCTCATTCATTTCGCCTGTAATAGAAATGAAAATTTACTGGCAAGTATGTTCTTTGGTCTAACTCTTGTTACTTTTCGAAAACAAGGTAGAAGTAAACCATTGAACACCAATTTTTATTAAATTCACCTAAAATTCGATTCTCGTAATTTGAGAATTGACGCGTAAATAGTAATCTTCCCCGAAAAGATACAACGTTGCCAAGTTATTTTGGCGCTTGGCTAAGCTACGTTTATTGTTCTGTGGTGCATACCACAAACATTTAAACTTGGCTTGAGTTTTAAGCGGGCAAGTTACGCTTTACAGAGAAAACGGCGAATACGGACATTAGTGTTAGTATTTATTATTATCAGGTTTGTTACTTGTTAAAACAATAGTTGGTACAAACTTGGCATACTTCTATTATTAATAAACATTCTTTTTTATAAAAGTATTCGATATACAGTTTTTATTACAAGTATATGATAATTTAAGTGCCTACTTTGCTGTTCAATCACTGTTTATTGTGTGATTGTTATAAACGAATTATTTATTTTTGTTAGAGGATAGTTGAAAATAAAGTTCAACTCTCTCCAGACCCGCCCCTGTAAGGATACTTTCAAAGATTGGCCTGTCTAGAAGTGATAAATCCGGACCTACAAATGACACCCCCAATAATAGTATTCTATTTGAGTATCACTGTCTGTGTAAATTCCATAATATCTGGAAGAAATATGAAGTGGGCGACCTCTAGATTTTTTATTATTACCGTAAGAAAGCATGGCCACAAACATACAAATGTTTCATTTATGTATTGTGATATTCCTTCAAATAACAGCCAGCCTCTTCATGATGTCTAGTTAAACAAATGCATAGCTTCCCAGATGAACAAAAAAATAGAAAGTCAAACAAAGAAAACGTAAACAACCGATGAGTAAATGTATGTATTTTTCGAAATGAACACTTCAAATAAAATAGTCCGGTCAAATTAGACTAAAAAATAAGAGTGAAGGTACATAAATCTACAACAAGCTGCAAATGCGTGGAATTGTTCAAAACATAGTTAAAAATAAGATAATAAAATTCCGAATGATTGCGATGCCTGGAAAAAAATTATTCGAGGTCAAAGGTCAAAAATCTCGAAAAAAATTTTTTTTTCGCGATTTTCAGGAAAACGGTAAATTTTATCATAAAATAACCTCAAATAAAAATTGTAGATCATAAAATTCTCTACAAAAAATGTATGGATACTTTTTTTTCTTAGAGCCACCGTTTCTGAGATATGACGAGTCAAAAAGTTGTAAAAGTTGTTAATTTCATTCGGTTCATTTCAATGTTGA
>WOGN01002400.1:0-16840 GCA_015342105.1 Leptinotarsa texana
ACTTCCTTTCTTTCTTTGAAAGATTCCCTCATCCTTCTTTTTTTTTTTTGTATCAAGATGGAGTAGTAGAAAGCCAAAAACTTTCTTTCCCAAAAATGTTATACATCTTTAGCTGAGTCGGTGGCTTGGGGTGGAACATTTAATAGTACAATAACTTGCATGCAAACAGTGCCAAACACTTCAATAAAAATAATATTCAATAAACACAGGTTGCATGCAAGTGAGTCTTTATATAGTGATACTAAATTACTGAACATTAGATCCTTATATACTTTCCAAAGTCTGATATGGATTTATTCAAACAATGAAAAATATGAGCAACGTAAATCCAAAGTAAGAACATTAACTGATAAAATGCAACTTCCATTGTTTCACAAGACTCACTCTCGGAAATTTGTTTCCTTTTTTGGTCCAAAACTCTACAATATGCTCCCAGCACCTCTGAAAAATATCAATACTTTTCCCATATTCAAAAAAAAAATCAAAATTATACCTCGCTGAAAATGCAACAATATTTAACAATATCTTTTGAATCCCTAGTTCAAATATGACACAAATTTATATCATACAAAAATTCCAAAAATTCCCGATCCCACTCCTTTCTTTGGTCCATTGCATTTACTTTCTCTCTCCAATATATTATATAACATATAATATGAAAACTTTTTGTTTTATTTTCTATAGTCATAAGGATTCAATTAAATTTTGAGAACAGGCACAATACAAACATATTCAATGCTTAGGTGTAATTCTCGACTTTTTAATTAATTCAGAATAGGACATAAAATAGTTATTCATGTAATCTGATTATTCAACTGAATTTAACTGAATATTTAATTCAATGTTAACTGAATGAATAAATTGGATATTGGATATTGGATGGTATCCTTTAAGAACTGTAAATAATTTCCGCCTTGTCAACGCCTTGTCAACTTGTATTACATGTTACAACATTAGTTGTCAGTATTTTAATTTAAATTTGAAATTTGTTAACTTGTAGTCTGACAAATGGTTATATTAACGGAAATACATGAAATAAGAGTTTTACAAATTGGTTACGGAGATGAAATTCAAACACAACAGGCTCCCCTATTTCATGAGAAATTGCCTAATTTGCCACCTATATATAAAGGAGTAATAAGCAAAGTAGAGAAGCAGTTTCGAGAGCTTGTTCCTGTGGGGCACACAAAAAAATCAGCTGCCAATGCAGTGAGTGATGAACCAAAATTAGAAGTGATGCTTCAGTTTGGGGAAAACCCACATACATCACGTAGACAGGCATCCACTACATTCAATATTAGCCATACATCGATAGTAAAAGTACTAAAAGAAAATAAAATGCATCTCTATAAACCGATACCTACTCAGGAACTCATGGAAGACGATTTTGAAAGAAGAACTTATTCTTATGAGCAAGTGATAGACATGTTAAATAACAATCATCCAATTAGAAGACGTTATGTTTTCTGATTAGTGTATTTTGTCTCTTAACGGTCGTGCTAATCGACAAAATTGCCGGTATTGGTCAACGGAAAATCCTCACTGTATGAGAGAAGAACACAAGCTATATCCTCAAAAAGTTAATGTTTGAGTAGGGATTGTAAGAAACCATATCATTGGTCCATTTTTCATTGCGGGCAACTTGAATGGCATTTATTATTTACCACTACTACCGGGAAACCCTGAAGTTCCAGTGAATACGATATGGTTTTAGCAGGGTGGAGCACCACCACATTACCAAGTTAATGTCCGATAATACTTCGATACATTTCCCAATCGGTGGATAGCGAGGATAGATTAAATAGCCAGCGCTATAACCTGATCATTCACCATTAGATTTCTTTCTATAGGGATATGTGAAGATAAATGTGTACAAAAGTAAACCCTCAGATTTGAATGACTCAAAAGAATGAATAACGCTTGCGACTAGGTCGGTCATGCCTGATATATTGAATAATGTTAGAAGATATACCGAGAAGATTATACCGATCCCTTGTACCTATTCCATTATTCAATATTTTTTGTTATATAATTGCCTGAATGTGATAATACGTACTACTGCGCCTGTTTTTCACATATGTCAAGAGTTTACCAACTCCGTTTATTTACCTTATACAACTTTTAATTCATTATTTAATCTTATAGAGATAAAAAATTATATAGAAATTAGCATGCCAATACATTCACAATAGCATGAGAAGTCACACACAAGTGCTGTAGAAACTTACAGTTGTTATACACACTTCAGTGACCTATTCACTTACTCGTTTTGTAATCCTGTATACTTACTGTTTATTTTATTGTTTGTTAGTGAATAAACATTATTATTATTATTATTTGAGAATAGGATGTTGCCAACACGTTCGCGATGAACATTTCAAACATCTACTTCGTCATCATACATAGTTCTTTTTCGTATTCTACATTTCATTACGTTTTGCATTACATTTTAGTTTGTGAGTGTATTTTATCGAATTTCGCTAACCACGGTCGGTCGGTAGCCAGGCGGTTCGATGTGGGTGCTTTGTTCACTTACTCGAATTGACTGCCATGTTCGTCGGTGGTTCAAGCCCCAGTCTGAACGATAGATTTTCACTCGCTATCGTCTAACCCGTGTTAGTAATCACACGTTAAAAGGTAAGACCTCGTTAATCCTTAGCTCGCACAAGTGTCGACTTCTGAGGTTTGTCGTTCGTAGGGGTGCGACAGCTGGTTAACGGAAAAACAGATTTTGAACATGATTTTGATTTATTTTATCTTAATTATTGCAATGAACTTGAAAGCGATAATATTTTTGAATAGAGAATGAAGAAACCTTTCAAACTATATGTCACAAACCTATACTTCCTATTAAAAAAATTGGGGGTTGTACCTGTCATTTGCAGGGGGTTGGAGGTAGGGGTAGCATTTTCACGTTGAAAACTATCAAATTATGATTCACATTTGACATGTTTTAGGTTTTTTAAATATGTACAGTAACCGAAATAATGAATTGACTCCACGTATATGTATATAATGTATTCATCACTTGAACTATGATAATTTACCCATACACTTGTGCTATTTTATTGCTTTGTCAATCTGGATGCGATGAATAAACAAATGTATTATTATTTATTACTATTTTATTGCATTTTTAATGAGAATTTGTTGACTACGCAAATGATTCAACATCATAAAAAGGATTTGTTTCCTGCGTATATAACATTTGAATGAATTTATTAATTCGGTTTTTTGTGACGTCATCATTCATGTTCTAGAATAAAATTCCAATCAACAAAAGGTATAAAAAATGCAAAACTACAGAGAGTTACTGGCAAAAATATATCTACAAGAGAATGATCTCTTCATTTGGATAATTTATTCTATTACCTTCATTTCAAAGAAAAATTTATTACTTGGAAATACAGCTTTCGACAAAAGAAGTCCTTCGGATATTTTATAAAAAAAATTGTCTTCTAAATTCAAAACTCATAATTGAACAATTGAATGTATTCTTTATTATACCTGAAATTCAAACTTCAGATCGTTCCGTTGCAATTCACCAATAAACAGCCAACTTCATGAGATATACTTTCAACTAAAAGATATTCAGACTTCAAGGCATCCTTGATTAGTTGTTGAAAACTTCACTCTTGAATGACTCGTATCACTGAAACACGTCATTTCACCGTTTATTTACTTTCCGAATGGTTTCTTAGAGAGGATTTTCTGATATTTATCGAAGATGACATGACAAAGTATTTTGATAATCGTTTATATACCTGAGAGGATTCTTTTCGATCTCTCTGATAAACACGCTCAAATCTGTCATCATTTTATCATTTTTTCACCTAATTTCCTTCTTAAATCGGTTGGGTTGAATAGTTGTTTTTTTTATCACGATATTCCTTCAGTAGATTTAATTAATATTTGAGGTCACTGAGAGAGTAGACAAAAGATTACAGTAGTTTCTAACTGGGCGATAATAAAAACAGATCTCATTTACTACCATTGTTTTGATACAGGCATACCAACCAAACAAAATAACAATTTTCAAAATAAATCGATTATTCTTGAAATTACCAACATTACTATTTTACCATACACCATAATTTTTCAAATCGGCGTTGATTTTATGTTGAAGTTGAAAAAGCTTATTGAACCTTCTTGGTGTTGAGGAAATTGAAGGAAAATTATCCCATAAACGTTACTTTATCATAATCTAAAATAAAAATCATTCATTAAAAATTGAAGAACAAGTGAAAACTATGAATTATAAGAAGGAAAAAATTGATACAGTGAGTAGGCGTTTTGGAATAACCTCTCATGTTCAGAAATTGCTTTGTCTGGAAAAAATATTTGTTTGTTGTTTTCTTTCAAAACACTTCGAAAAATGGTTAACAATATCAACTAGCATATGAAAATAGTACTGGTAGTTAAAGAAAAATCTATTTGGGGGTCAATCATGATTTTTTTTCATCATTTTATATCATCTTTTATGTTGTCCCAGAAACGTTATCTGATGATCCTTCCTATTCATTCATCAGCCTATATTTTTCATGAAACAATTGCATTAATATTTTGTATACTACATAAAATATAATAGAACATATTTTGTTTATATCAGGTGTACCTCAGGGATGTCTCTTGGGGGTCACTATCAATATTAATCATTTCCAGATACAATTAGGCACTCTTCTCCATAATCGAGTGAAGGTTTTTAAAACAGCTGAAAATAAACAGTCAAAAAGCATATCTCTTCGTTTCATTCAGAATACAAGAATAAAACACTCAAATTTATTTATCACATTATATTTTCTTGTATTTTATATCATTGTTACATTGGATTTTTGTTTTCAGTTTTTCACCTTCCGTTGTTTTTTATGAAAAATTATTGAAATGTTTCATTAATTAAATTGCATTCTGCGCCTGGGAAGCAAATTAAAAAAAATTGCGAGAATTGTCAATTCAAAATAATGTTTGGAAATTATTCAATCATATCTGGAAAAATAATTTTCAATATTACCAACATTTCCCCTCAGGTAGGTGCTTAGACCTCCAGTGAAGAAACGTTAGACTTTCTGATAGGAAACCACTTTCCTAGAAATCTGACTCTTGATAACAACAGACCTTCCATCCTCGATAACGCTACACGCCTAAAAAAGAACATGAGGTCGTAAAGAAGGTTATCACAGCACCGGTAGTTGAATGGGCTATCAAGTCGTTTCAGCCCTTCAAATCTCCTGGAGAGGATGGTATATTTTCACCTCTTCTTCAAAACGGACTGGAAATAATTTGACCTATTCTCATAAAATTGTGTAGAGCTAGTCTGGCGTGGAACTATGTACCACCCAGTTGGTTGGCAGCAAGGGTGGTATATATACCTAAAGTGGGTCGGAGAGACCCACACTCTAAATCGGTACGACCAATCAGCCTTATATCCTTCCTGTTGAAAAGACTTGACAGGATACTGGACGGACACCTCCGGAGGGTAGCATTACGTGCATCTCACCTGAGTAACCACCAATATGCTTATCAAACTGACAAATCGACAGATTCAGCATTAAACAACCTTGTAGAAAAAATCTCCCATACCCTTGACAACAAGGAGATTGCGGTTGCTGTATTTCTTGATATTGAAGAAGCAATTTATCGGATCGTCTCTGGCTAAGAAAGGTATCGACCATAGCTGGCTAGATCTATGCCATGCTGGTGAACAGAACTGCAACCATGACTCTTCAAAGCGAAGTCATTAGGTTCAGGGTCACCAGAGGCTGCCCTCAAGATGGGGTACTACTATCTCCCTCTCGGTCGTCGCTCCTGATGGATAGTCAGAACAGAAGTAGATCTGCAAGCTTATGCAGACAACCTTGTCATCTTGACAAAGTCCATGTCGGGAAGGGCAGCTTGCAATATCCTCCAAAGCACGTTAGACGTTGTTCAGAGTTGGTGCCTGAGGCAGCAGATGTCTGTCAATTCCAGCAAAACTATGATAATACTCTTTACCAGAACGAGAAAATTGGACGATCTAACGTTACTGTCCCTCAATGGTGAGCTCGTTTCATTTGGAACGGTAGCATTGTGCTTGATAGAAGACTCACCTGGAACGCTCACTTGGGAAAAGTTTTACACAAACCCAGACTATTTCTATGGACAGGTCGGAGGATTTGTGGTAAACCTTGGCATTTAGGACCCATACAAATCCATTGTATTTATGTGATGATTGTCAGAACAATGATCACTTATGGTGCAATTGCCTGGTAGCCGAAGGCTTTACAGATAAGGGTCCAGGCAAAGCTCTCTGGCTTACAGAGACAGGCTTGTCTAGCTATCAATGGTGCCATCAGTACCACACCGGAGATCTTTCTAGATCTACCTCCTCTCCATATTTTTCTGGAGAGAGAGGCTAGATTGACTGCATGTAGCCTTGTGCACATTGCCAATTGCACAAATCAATTTAATGCAGAGTGCAACAGACTGTTGGTGGACACTGGAAGTCACAGCATTCTGGAAATGACCTCTGACTTTATGCCTCCAACTTTCAACTACGAAATGCCTTATAAAATACTGTTCCCGAATAGAGAGGACTGGATCCTCTGGGAGAAGCAAATATTAAGAGCAGATAGTTGTTGGTTCACAGATGGATCACAAACACCTTCCGGTTCTGGTGCAGGTGTAATAGTAAAATACCCAGGACAGATATATCTACCTGCCTAAAACCCTATGGAACTGTATTTCAAGCGGAAATTTACGCTACTGAATTGTGTGCGTAGAGATTTGAAGAATCCAACCTCATACACAAGTCAATAAAAATATTCTTGGACAGTCAAGAGGCGTTGCAAGCTCTTGGCTCCTTCCGAACAACGTCTAAATTGGTAACAAATTGCCCAAAACGACTCTCCTCGATAGGAAGACTTAAAAGATTGTCTCCGGTCTGGATTCCTGACCACACTGGCCTGGAAGGCAATGAGGCTGCTGACTTCCTTGCAAAGGAGAGTGCTGCGAGCAGCTTCATCGGATCAGAACCTGTCATTGGCATCGCTTTAGGCTTTGCCAGGTCACCGTCATTTGAATCATCATAGACAGAAACTCGGACTGTCGGAAGACAGTATGTGTCGCCTCTGTTTGGAAAATAATGAAACAGCTGAGCATATACTTTGTGCCTGACTCGCTGGGGACTGAATCATGTGTTTAGAGTTTGGCAGAGCTGTACTCTGACCATCTGACCTGAAAGACCACTCACCATACAAACTAATAGGCTTCCTTAAGGAGCTGAGTTTATTTGGTTGAGTTGGATAGATGTGAGTCACAGTAAACCTTTGCCTAACCTAACCTAACGTTAACCTAACCTAACCTAACGTAACCTAACCTAGGTAGTGTATCACAAGGAAAAGCACTATATTTGAATTTCATCTGTACATCACAGACAAATGTTTCAGTAATATATAGATTTCACATAGTTTTTAAATCTAAGTTAAGGTAACCTCAGTTTTTCAATATCACTGCAGAAACTGTTGAAAGATCTGACAATTCTGCTTTAAGGAGAGTTTTCACCTGGATTGGTTTTTCTGAATGGGGTAGCAAAGATATAATGATTTGGCAAGCCTCTCCAAGGTTTCTTCAATGAAAATTTTTTTATCAACTTTGAACAATACGATTACTGAATATATTGTTCAACATAAACATACCTAATATTTTTTCCTATCTGTAAGAGACGTCAGAATATGTTTTTGAAACTGGACGTGGATTTCCATGTATTTCTGATAATGAATCCCAGTAAACGTTTATACAGATTAACGGTTTTCTTTATGGGAGATTTAAACATCATTTTAGAATTCATTATTACCCGCGTACTTTTCTAATTGTATAGTTTTCTATTTGGTGTTGAAAGATGAATCTTGAGGTCGTCCGCATATAGTAAAAAATTGGAATATTCACTCAATATTGTAACAACAATTTAAAATACAACAAAATATAATATGAACAATGAATTACATTGTTTAATTCTTGTATTCTGAATGAAATGAAGAGATTTGTTTTTCGACTGTTTATTTTTAGCTGTTTCAAAAATCTTCAGTCGATTACGGAAATGATTAATAGTGATTAGAATAAATTTTTTTGAAAATCAACGAAAAAAGGGATTGTGTCAGATTTTTTTCATTATTTCAATTGAATCCGTTCATCAGATGAGAGCTTCAAGTCAGGTTCTCAAAAAACTATGATTTTGCCGAGTCCTTCAAAACATCATCACCGGCCGCGGTGGTAGTGCGCCCAATTCACTATTGGAAGGCCGTGGGTTCGATTCCCGCCTCGACCAGATATTTTTCTCAACCGTGTTCGGAATCATACGTTAGTCCTTAGCTTGCACAAGTTTCTCTATTTCTGAGAGTTGCCGTTCGTATAGGGGCTGCAACTGATTAACGGAAAAACAGATTTTATTTATACGATTAATTTTTCAGATGTGTGAAGCGCATTCATATTTTCAATAGGACATAGTCAGGATTTTTCCATCAGAATTGTTGCTTTGCATACGAAGTTGTTTGTTATTATTTTCGCCGAACACTGGATCAAGATGTAATTGTTACAAGAAACAATGTTACGTTTCTGAAATTATTTATTTATTTATCTATTTATTCAGATTTGAGATACATACAGGTATAAACCCAAAACAGTATCAACTGATAGGTACATATACTTATCTCCAGTTTACAAAAACAAAGAAAAAACCTTGAATTATAGATATTCTTGAATTTCATTGCAGATATGGGTTATATGTGAAATATTTGTTTTGTCTTACTTTTACAGTGAGATAAAGACATGCAAGAAATTTCCATATCCGGGCAGGATTCATTAAAACTATTGATAAGCCTAAGAATAGGATCGTTTTGACCTAGTGCTTTGTTTAAAGCGTTCATTGAAAAATTAACGATTTCTGGTATTTCTGTATGGTACATGGATAGATACTAAGTATAGTAGTTTTGGAGCATCATAGTAATTCCTTAGGATTTCAAACATGCAGACCAAGTCCGAGATAATTCTTCGTTTTTCTAATAGTAAAATGTTAAATGTTAATCTAGCTCAGTGTAAATTATAAACGTTATAAACCATTTACCCTGAAGTATAAAAATCTAGTCAATTCATTTTAGATCTGGATAGTAGTAATTTTTGTGTACCAGTACTAGTAAATTGAAAGTCCGTTCTATTTCTACTGAATCTTATTTGAACACCATAAACTCAAAAACTACCGAATGGATTTTTATACGGTTTTCATTAATGGATAGAGCTATTCAAGAGAAAGTTTAAGTGCATAGTTTATTTGAAGTTGCATGTGAATTGTTAGAAATTTGATGAAATTATCTGAGAGAAGTCGAGGTGATGGTGTTTTCATTGAGATTAATCTCTTTCAAGATCAATTATATATTGTTCTTCTTTTATAAAGTCCTCTATGGCATATGTATTATCGTTCAAGGATATACTTTACTACTATAAAAACTTTGTGAAATAAAAGGTGAAACTGGAACTTCTGGCGTAAAATAAATCCTAAACATGCAATTCTGCCAACTTTTTCATCTTTCAGTTATCTTGAAGATGTCAACTCTATTGGCGAAACGTGCACCGAGAAGAGTATTGTAGTTCCGGTGTTTAGAAAAACTTCTCAATTTGCATTTTTTCTTATCAACGGAAGGAAATCTAAAACAATGATTATGGAGCCTTTATCAGGTGCAACCGATTTGGTGAAAATTCGAACTATTAAACTGCTTTCACTTAACAATAAATATTTGATTTATTTCAATCGTTTATGATTGAAACAAAAAATACTAGCAATGAAAATAATGTTCAGTTGAACAGGCTGAAACTTCAGCTGAGTATATTTATAGTTTCTATATATCGATTTTTTTAAATCGGAAAAAGGTCAAATGAGAACATTCTGACATTGGGAAATCTGGGAAATCCCAAAGACTGCATATCAATACGCCTGAAGAAGCTATTTTATAGTGAAAATCTCATAATAAGTAAGGTGTCACCTAATAGTAATAATAATAATTATCGATTTTATTCATCACACGAGATAAAAGATATTTTATTCGTATTTACATTAATTGAAGTAAACCTTATGTCGAATGAACGATGTGTCAGCTAAAGCTGTTTTTCAACTCAAATCAACTCAACTTGAATATGTTATGGATTTTTATCGCGTATTGGCCAATTCCACATACCAGAAACGTCTATGAAAATGAGGTCGTGGGCAACAATTAGTTAATACTATTATTTCGCGTTCAAACTAATTTTTTCTCACATACGGCAGTTTTCCGAACGAAAGAAGTGTTTTGGTAGGTTTTTCGAAGTTGTTCATTTTTTCTGTCAGTTCATTTTAATTAAATAATCTTTCAGCCTGTCCCTACGTTGTTTTTATCGATTGTAGGACCACCCGCCGCCTACCTGCTAGCCCGTCTAATTGTCGATAAACTTTGGTACATGATAATACTTTCATCTTTTGGGATTGTGAATTTTCATAGATGTTCAAGAAGGAACACGGATATATACATAGCCATAATCAGTATTTATTTTATCCCGGCACTTTTTTCTTGAAATCATAACTTGTTTTATAGCTCAAAGTGTCGACAAAAAGTCAAATATTGGGAAAAATCGTAATGTCCAGCTTTAGTTGGAAAAAGTCATGGTCTCGAGAAAATACTATACATCTCGAGAAATAGTTCATGTATAGCTTTGTAGTATGGAGGCGTATTTTTTGCAAATTTATGCAAATTCTGAGTTTTTTCCCAAATGTGACTGAATATTGGTTGAATGTTACATTTTCTGAAAATGTGTTTACATTTATTTAAAATCTAATCTAAAAGAATAAAAAATGTTAAAAAATCTAAATTGAGCAAAAAATTTATGTGATAATGCTAATTTGCAAAGAAAACAAGTTATTGTGATCTTAATTGAAAATGAGTTGACAAATGGGTTGAAAATAAGTGAAATGTCAATTATATAAAATAAAATGAAAAATTGTATCACGGCTCTAGAGAAGAATAAAAAATGTTACAAAATCCAAATTGAGCAAAACATTTATGTGATAATGCTAATTTGCAAAGGAAACAAGTTATTGTGATCTGAATTGAAAATGAATTGATAAATGGGTTGAAATAAATGAAATGTCAATTATATAAAATAAAATGAAAAATTATATCACGGCTCTCCTGTTAGTTATGGACGATCTTTTTAAAGTTCTAGATGATGAGAATTTGATTTCTGGATTGTAGCAAGGCCGTTGGCTCTCTTGATCTTCTCTTTGGTATAGTCGGAGTAAACGATATTGTGTACTCTCAAAGTTGTCGGCACACTCAAAGGCTAAAAAACCAACCAATACATGAAAATGAACTAGCAGCGAACTAGTCCACGTGGACTGTAGACTTGGTGGTTCGTATTGGATAATTTTTACTAACCGAGTTTTACGATTGGCTGGAGAGTCATAAAATTAAATTTGAAATCATGTTACCGTGACGAATAGAAATCGGAGAATGCGAGGATGGTTAACGCCGTCGTGTTCAGTTCAGGAACTGATCGCAATTTGAGTGTTAAAATTCGATATTGGTGTAGTTATAATTACATAGAATTTTTGTTATCTGTTTAAAATGTGGCGTCCTTGGACAAGTACTAATAGGGACAAGTTTGGTTTCGAGAGGAACACACTATTACAAGCAACATCAGATTTGACCGAAATTCCTTTCAGAATTGTACAAACCTTATTAACGCAAGACGCGATGTGAGACTGTAGTACCAAAATCTTCAGATGTTCATCTAATAAATCATCAAAAAAACAATATACGACTGCTACAAAAGCAATGAGATTCCTACAACTAACATTATAAGGAAGAAATTGAATACTTCCGGCCATAACGTGAGGTTCTGTGACAAAACTCTTCAGAATTGGATAAAGAAACTGGAATTTAGATTCAAAATAAACAAACGTCAAGCAGTTATGGAAAGCAGAAGAATACTGGAATTGCATAACAAATACTTAGAACAAATAACTAAATATAGACAAGAACAACGGCAAATTTTCTATTTGGACGAGATCTAGTATGACAATCACGATACAGTTACTAAAGTGTGGACTGATGGTTCGAGAATGTATATGCCTAACATGCCTGTAAACAAAGGATCTGTTTAAAAAAACTGTTTTTCCGTTAACCAGCTGTCGCATTGCGGAGGAAGTAAAGGATGGGTTGCGAATTCTTAGAAATTATTTCGAAAAAGAATAGAGGACTGCAATGTTAACTATCATAAAATCATGGAAACTAATATTTCAAAGGAATGGTTTGAAAACACATTGATCCCAAATTTGGATGCGAATAGTGTAATAGTTCTTGACAATGCTTCCTATCGTTCGCGACAGCTCATCAAAGTACCGAATAAAAATTCGAGAAAAGATGGACTACAAAATTTTTCAATGGATAACAATTTGTATTTTAAAAATAACTATAGCAAAAACTAACTACTTACAGACAAAACATTTGAAAAATTGTATGCCCTTGAGAGTATTGCTGAAATGTATGGACACACCATACTGAGACTTCCCCCGTATTTTTGTGTTTTCAATCCCATCGAGGTGATTTGTAGAAAATTGAAACGAAGCCTCAGATGTAAAAAGATTTTCCAAAATTTGATAAGAAGGTAATAGAGCTAGTTAAAGAAGTATCTAATATTGCCGAAGAATACTGGCAGAAAAGGATTAAAAAAGTGATTTTAAATGAAAAAGACTATATGGAGATTGGAAACTTCCATATTAATGGTGGAAATAAATTCATTATTGATTTATATAGAGTGATATACAGTTAGTGTGATTCTTATATTAGCAGAAATGATTATTGAATAACAAAATTAGTTAGCTCCCTTAGTATATTAATAACGGGGAAGAAGGTAGGTTGCATTACATCGTTTACTTGAACTATACGTAGCGCCGTCATGTTGGAACCACATGTCGTTGGAGTCCAGATCATCCAATTCAGGCCAAAAGAAGTTGGTAATCATCGATCTAGAGTGCTCGCTCGTTCTCAAAGAAATATGCACCGATGGCGCCGCTAGCCCAAAATCTTTCAACGAAAATTAGGGTCAATTGCCAAGTGCTCCAGAGCCCATTCAGCGAACACATGTCGTTGCCTATGGTCGTTTACCTACAGTTCCTGGGTCACTTGAATTCTGTATGGTGCAGGTCCAAGTCACGACGCAAAATTCGCCAAGTTCTGATTTGCGAAAGGTCGAGTTGTTGTGAGCGACGTGAAATCGATTTCCTTGGATTATTCTGCACACTCTCGCAGACAGTGGCGATGTTTTCGGCAACACCCAAAACTGAACACCTGTCATTATTTGCTTGTTCAAATGCTATATCCGCCCATGGTGAGTTGGCAAAGCAAAGTGAATAAATCACAACTAATTTGACAGATGTAGCTTCATCAAGATAGCCGTTATCAATTGTCAAAGTTGGGAAGTCCCTGTTGTAAGACCCTATATTTGAAATTCATTATTTGAGGTCAATTCCGGCTAAAAAGAAATGGGTTTTATATGTTTGATCATTAGAAATATCGGATTTGAAGAGTTATATGCTTGTTCCTAATTTAAAATTTTTTACCTCAGAAACAATTGAATGGCGCCGTGTACAATGATTTGACCGTCGTAAAAATTTAATAGGTAACTACTTTGGCCCTTCTGCGCTTTCCCACGTTGCTGATGAGGACATTTTTATTTTTGTTTTTCTGAACAAACACTGTCAACAGTATGAAAGAATGTCGACAACATTTCGAGAGGAATTCGCGTAACTTTATCCATCGGTTCAATAGAAAAGCTTCTAACGTCGTTCGACTGACCACTTGTCGAGCTAATTACCGAAAGGAGATCGTTACTCGCGAAGACTGGGCAACTGCGGGGGTGTCGGGGAGGCAGAGCGCGACCGCGGCATTTCCGCCCCTCGAGGCTATTGATGGATTTAGGATAGTGTCCGTTGTAGGGTCGCCAAAAGGCCTGAAACTTGAAACTACCAAGTGCAACAGAGACATACACTGACCAGGGTCGTCAGTAGACATTTTCGAGATAGCACACCAGATATCTCAACATTTTAAAAGAACATGTAGAAATAATACACGGCATGGAATTGAAGAAGAAGCATAGTAGGCATTCAATGAGTACTAATGATACAAGTGTTCAAATTTCTTGATGATATTCTTCCATAACTCTATGAACATATATAGCGTTAAAAATCTTCGCAAAGCACATCAATGTAATAAAATACCAAGCAATGGCTAATGCTGATATTGCTACAAAAACATTTTATCCCACAGAAAAAATCAAGACCTAAAACACGAAAGCGATTATTCCGTGAACCAGTTTCACAATCTATCAGGTCATTTCAAAAGTTTCGTCCTTTTTATGAGTCAACATCAAACAGTAATATATCAGTGAATACTTATTCAGTTCATTCAAAATAAGTGTCATTAGAATATGTGCACTTTTGCCAACTTCACACCTGTTGGTTAAATCCGTCAGCATAGAAATTGCCTGATTGGTATTCGATGATGTCGACGAAGGCCGTTTTTGATTGGTCCTAATTGATGAAGGTTTTGCCGATAAGAAACTTATCGATTTGCTTCAAAAGATGGTAGTCGGTTGGTGAGAGGTCTGGGAAGTATGGTGGGTGAGACAGAACTACGATGCTCAATTCGTTCAATATTGGCACGGTGATTTGAGAAACGTGCCGGCTGCTGCTGACGTAATTTTCGGTACATTTCGTCGATTTCCTCGCAATAGGATTCTGCTGTGATGGTTTGGCCCGGTTGGCGGGTTTTCGCCTTTGGAATGTGCCGGGATGTCTCATAGGTGCCCAACCACTGTCCTGAACATGTTCTGTTGTCGTAGAGGATGCACTTTTCATCAGAAATAACGATCCGATCCAAAAAAGGAGGGTTTTGGTTTTACAAAAGCAAAGAATAACGAATCTCCAAACGTGACAATTTATTTCGATCGTTCAAATCGTGGGACATCCACTTTTGGAGCTTTTTGACCTTTATAATACATTTTGAAGCATCAAAAACCTAATGGGAGATGACACCCATATTGTTCCGCCATCCCAAGCACCGTTTGTGACGGGTCAGTCTCTACGGTCCTCAAATCCTGGTCCTGGATTACTGTAGGTCGACTAGTTCGGGGCTCATCTTTGAGGCTAAAATCTTCGGGACAATATTTCGCAAACCGACATCGAACAGTTCATTGATACTATCATCACCAAATACCTAGCTTTCGGACTGTTCCACAGCGCTTTGGTTCAATTCGAATTCGCAGACAAAACTTGGCCGAAAATTGTTTAACGACCTCTTAGTAATACACTGAAAAGAAGCAAAAATTAAGGGGAAATGAACATCATCAATGCTTATAGTACAAAATTCCCTATTGATCAGTGTACACCACGACACAGTACAATAAATATTTATTGAGATATGGAGCTACATTTAAATGGACCAAACTTTCGAAACAACTTACTATTTGTTCGATTGTTTACAGTGGGCTTAGAAACTTTGTCAGATTAAATGAATCATTGTCGTTGGATGAGCTTGTGAAGTGAATAGCACAATAAATTCATATTACTCATAGACCGGGACTGATTCCTTCAAAAATAGTGAAAAGTGAAAAAAATAATAGTAGGATGAAACCCATTAGAAAAGGAGAGGAATATGATAAAAAAAAAGAAAAATAAAGTACGGGCGATCTGAGTTCGGGAAGTGGGAGGGGGTGACTTTTTAAGGGTAAAAAATGGTTTATCTCGATTTCCGGCGAAACTACATGTCCTATGGAAAAAAGTTAGATGGCAAAGTTGTAGGTAATGAAAAGATCTACAACTTTTGCATTCACAATTTTTTCACATAATCTCAAAATTTTTGTGAAAAATCAAATAACCAAGTTTATGGTTTCTTATTTTTATCTTTTTCAAAAAAAATTCTACGAAATTTGGTGAAAACTTTGTGACCAAAATACACTGTTATTCATTTTTTTCAAAATATTCGTTGTTTCCCCTTATTTTGTCTTAATATAAAAAAGACCTTAATTTTCAATCGAAAATTCTCGCGTGAAAATATCAGCTTTTTTCAGAAAGTCGGTGTGCTTTTTGATGGTGTAAAAAAACACATTACTATAGTGAATGTTCTCAATAAATACAAAAAATCAAAAAAAACTCGATAAAATTTAATTTTTATCATTATGTACAATTTTGAGCTATTTAATAAAATTCATCCTTTACTCAAAAAACGTAAAATTATATGTTACATTGATTAACGAACAAATTGCAAATCGAAATGTACTACTATGATGAACAAACAAATAAGTTAATAAAGTTAATATTTAATAAGACTTCTACAATATTTTGAGAAGGTTGTGCAATCTTCTTCAAATAAAATTTGTAGATGCCTATTTATTGCTATTTTAAAATAATTCATACAGGGTGTAATTGAATAAGTGTAAAACATTTAAGGAGGTGATTCGTCATCGAAAAAAAGAGAGTACCATTCATATAAAGTAACTTCATTGGAGCATCTCTTGTTAAGATACAGCTCCTTAAAATTTGTATAACAATTTTTTACAAGCACTGAAAAAGTTACAATATCGAAATTAACCTGACGTTTTGTACTAGCAAAAAGACACTTAGGTATTAATTTATTTGGTTTACCCCATGGTTGTAAGGGGTGGAAAACGCAACCCCTAAAATATATTTCCAATGTAACTTTTTGTCTTATTATTTGTTTACCATTTAAAAATTTATTTCCGATAGCCTGTTTCATTCTAAACAAAAAATGTCTCTTGAGGTTTT
>WOGN01002401.1:4535-16837 GCA_015342105.1 Leptinotarsa texana
GGAAAAACAGATTTCAAACAGATTTTTTAAACAGACACTTTTTCTGACTTCCTCTTCCTCCGACTGAGGAAATGTCGTGGCCACTAACGGCACTCTTCAACGGGGGATGGGAAGAGAGTGAAGAGTCCATTTATGACAAGTAGAAAGTGAAATAACAATATTTTGAAGTGTCTCAGAAGGAAATTGGAGAAATGTTGTCTCTATACGGCGGTAACTAGGCCGGATGTTGACGAAGTCATCAGTTCCATGCATACTCATATGTCTAAACTTTACTCATAAATTTATTTGGAGTGAATTTACGCCGTTAAAAGTAAGTACAAACAGATCATTGAATGTTATAACGACGAACGAAGCACAGCACATAGTGTAAAGCAAGACTTTTGTGCTTCCTGATTCATCGTAATATCTGAATGAAAGCAAACGCCAAACATATTGAGAAAGAAAGACACTTCTAACGTCTTATTTTGGGCTGTTTTAGATATGAAAATGCAAAGTGAACACCTATTGAAGGTAACTGTTATCAAATCCTGGTACTATGTAAATACAAAACAAAATTATACCGATATAGCAACTAGCTAGGTGTATATTGCCGAAAGAACTATTCAACAATAAATTGTTGTAGCACGGAACGAAATAATTTTTTACCTTAGAAGATTTGTGGGTTACGAAATAATTGTATCATTTCATTTATGAGTTATTCTTTAGCTTCCAACATTGGTCTAATCTGAGGCATATGATTAGCGTTCATACCTGTTGTGAGATATATTTAAATAACTCAAAATGCAAAATTCACTCTTTGAGTTGAATACCTAAATAGATAGTTTGGTACAATTAGGTCAACAGCAGAAGTTCACTGAAGTGAACATCATTTTTCGGAATAGTTTTAAATCCAAATACCATTATGGACCATTTATTACTTGGAAGACAGGAAGAGTCACAGAAGTAATATTTATAAAACTTATATTTGTTCATTTATATGTTTTAGTACGAGGGCAATTGATTTTGAATAAGTAACTGAACTAACTAAACATTACTTTATGTACGCATTTAATCAATTTGAACTTGACCCGGAAAACAATTCCATTTATTTTCAGATATTCTTGTGCTCATGAATGAATTGTATATATGCCTTGTAACCTAACCGATAGTAATCAAAGAGCTAAAATTTGATTCCATAGTTTTTACCATCACACATTTAGATTAACACTATATAATTAGAATGAATGTTCAATGATTCTGTCTGTGCATCGTACTTACTTATCGTATATGGGTGGCAACATCTCGGATGAAAGAGGAGAGGATGTATTGAAATGGGTAACCAAATAAGGGTATTTGATAAAGAATGATCGCGAGAGTCCGGCAACTTTCTCCAGTAATAGAGGTGAACGTTGGGACGATCTGATCATAAGTACTCGGGTGAATGAATGGAAAGTATGCATGGAAGAAACTCTCAGTGCATGCATTCACCCTTTCATTAGGCCACCCTACGAATCATTACGTTGGGGACCCTATCTGGGCCAGTCGTCATCCCATCGAGAAGATGCTCCGCTACTGCTGGCAGCTCCTCATTTGTGAAGGCCGAGTGTTCTTCGTGGCATTTCAATCGGATAATGTGGTCTTCTTGATGGGGCTACCAAAGATATGGATAGCGACGGTGATGAATATAAAAGGAGCCGACTGGGTCGGTATTGAACTATATATATCAAGCTATCGACCAACCGACCAGCGAGGCTAGATATGTTGGAAGATATCGAAAGGGAAGCCGTGTTGCTTCAAGAGAAAATAAAGGAAGTCTGCATGAAGCACATATCTAGGAGTGACAGAATTATCGTTCTGAGGAAAGAATGGTGAAATGCGAAGATGGAAAACATACTAAGGTGTATGAAAAGAAAAAGAAGAGAGACTCAAGGGACGAAGATACAAGGAGAAGAAGAATTAATTCAGAAAGAAAAGAAATAGGTATAAAAGAATGATTGGGAACGCTACAATTGTCTGGTTGAGGGCAAGGGTGGAACGGATCCAGGATAAAAATCCATAGCACCACGCCTACTGACTCCTCAATGATGATAAAGCCAGGGAAATCCCTTCTAACGTCGCGAGAGAGAACGGAACCATCTCCGAGGGGAAGGAAAAAACCACCAGGTTTCTGCAGAACAAGTACTTCCCCAAGGACGATCACTCGAGAGATACTTCGATCAGGCGTTGGATAAGTGAGGAAGATAGAAGGAAATACTGCGAGGAACAGCCGGCCTTCACGATTGTAGAACTGCGAGCAGTAGCGAAGCGGCTTCTCGATGGGATGATGAGTGGCACAGATGGGGTCCCCAATGTAATGATTCGTAGGGTGGCCGAATGAAAGGGTGAATGCATGCTGGAGCTTTTCAACGTTTGCTTGAAAAGGTATTTGCCTAAAGTGTTGAAGCGTACGAAGTTTGTATGGATGCCAAGGGACGGGTGGTAGTATTCAAGTTGGGTGCAAAGGGGAGTGAAAATAATCTACAGGCCAATTTGGTTTTAGAGGAGGAATGAATACCATAATGGCTGTATAGAAAATGGTGACGAGGATAAAAGAGAACAAGAGAGAAAAGAGACACATCTATTCAAAATGTCTTTGGTATGGACAACCCAAATTATGTCCAACAGAATTTGACATTCATCCAGCAAGGGACCCGTACAAACTTGTACAGGGAAAAATATTGTTGGAATGGGTGTCATAAAAAGCATGGGATAAACGAAATAAGACCTATAATGCTACAGTATTTCCCGGAGACTTGGAAGAAATAGACAAGTCTGACGGCGTTCATGTAGTAAAAATAATCTTTGGTTTCACGACAGTCTTGGTTGATGTTCTAGATTTCAGCCGTTTCTGTGATGATATATGTGCTTTTGAAACATGGACGAACCATGATGGCCGTCTTAAATTGAAACAATTCAAAATGTCATACATGGCCGAATGCAGGATGGAAATGGTTACTTACAAAACTTCACAGAGAAACAGACAGTTTGTGAAAAGAAAAATTGAAGGTGACCATTATTGAATGAAATATTTTTTTTAATGTTATTAAGCCAAAAGGAAGTCAATATGAAACACATAAAAACTTCATCCTTCTTCTTATTGTATTTTGGCAAAAAACCAAAACGAAAAAAAATTACATTTCGATTCTTTTCTTCACTTTGAAAACTGCTCCTGCTGTTTGAGATTTCATCACACCATTCAATTCGCTTATGAAATATTTATGTTCTCTGTAAATCAAATGACCTATCTGTGAGGGTTCACGAGATCCTTAATAGTAACCCCTTATAAAGCCAGCCTGTATATTCAATAAACCTTCAGGTGATAAAAGAACATGGAGTTGATCTCACATGAATTCATATGTCATCTAGAGGAACAATTTGTTCAGGCCAGTCTCAACTCCCTACACTGTAGGTTAAGGGACCGACACATATCAGAAAACAACTACTCCCCTGGCTAATACCACGAAGTGTGCTGGATTATATCCGACAGGTGTCAGTGCAGGATTCTTCATTGAAGTTATTCCTACATATGCTGTCGGCGATACAACTGTTGCAAAAGATATTTAATCATTGGAACTCACCTGCAGACTGGTTTCAGTCTGTTTGACTACTCTTCAGTACAAGGTAGTGTCTATCATCAACATAAAGTCGATGATTTCCGATAATTGAAAATCGAATTCCTTCAGAGTATCATTTCTTGAACTAGGCTGAAGCGTACAACAAACAACATATTTGTCATCGGCCCATCTGCCTGTGAACGAGGTAACCAACAGCATATTCTCAAGTATATGTGAATTCATGTAGTATGACAAAATATGACCTTTTTGAAAACTTTTTTCCTACAAGTCATACAAAAACTCACCAACTCTGCATAGAAAGGTTCTTTTCTGAAAATGAAAATTTTTCCTGACCTTCCTTTGTACAATGTTTGATTAGAAAAGATCCCAGTTGTAATCAATATCTAAATTTATGAAATCTGTACAAGAACTTTTGGCGATATTTCTTTCGTGAATAACTTCTAACCTCTTTGCTTTTTGCATATTTTACATAAGATAAATTATATGATATCAAATGAAATCATGAAATTATAAATTCTAAATATTTTTTGTCAATGATGCTTTAGACATTTGAAACCTGAATGAGAAATAAAATTTTATGTGTTGACAACTACCATTGAAAGAATTAAATCAGTTTACTAAATGTATGTCTTTTTTCCAGGGTTGGCCATATCCTGAATGTTACCAGAGAAATTGATAATTTCTTTCCTGGCACATTTGATTACCTGAACATTCGAGTGTATGATGACGAACAAACTGATCTCTTAAAGTATTGGGATGATACTTACAAATACATCACAAAAGCCAAAGACAAGGGTTCGAAAGTATTAGTTCACTGCAAAATGGGAATTAGCAGATCTGCATCTGTAGTGATAGCTTATGCAATGAAGGCTTGCAATTGGGATTTTGACACAGCTCTAAAACACGTAAAAGGAAAGAGAACATGTATTAAGCCAAACACTAGTTTCCTTGTACAGTTGGAAACCTATCAGGGTATTTTGGATGCCATGAAAAACAAGGAAAAATTACAGAGATCAAAGTCTGAAACTAACCTCAAATCACCAGGGTCAAATGGAAAAAATGAAAAAGTGTTGGCAAATAGTGAACCTACCCCCATAATTCAGGCATTTTCCAAATCACATAATATTGAAACTACAATTTCAGGACATGACTTACAGCATTTGGGTGTCCGCCCAAAATCTTGGTCTCCAGATAATTTGGCTACTAGGGAAATAGCTAATGTCACAAAGTCCTCGCCTCTTTTTATATCCTTGGAAGATATCAGTCAAAAATCTTCCTCCAAGGAGTCTATGAAAGGTTTACAGAATTCCTTGGAATCAAAAACCCCACTTGCCACACATGTATTAATGCCCTGTGATAACGGAGAATCCTATAGTGTCTCTCCAAACCAAATTGTTCACTTACCTGGTCATGATACCACTTCCACTTGGAGTAGTGATAAGAAAAAACTAGTATTAAATCTTGCAACTCAGTTCGAAATGGCAGATCAGCGGAAGACAATTGAAGTGAGTGAAAGTTCCTGTAATGTAGTGGATAGTGAAAAGTATGACAAAAGAGTTGAAGACTTGAAAAAAGACACTTGGGATCCAGGTGAGAAGAAAAGAAGCACATTCTCTCACTGTGACGATTTGAATGATGTCTGTGATTTTGAAATTAATAGTGTTAGTGAAAGTCAGACGGTGTGGACCTCTTCAACAACAGTCAAAACAGAAAGTTCTGTTTTACCTAGTTGTAATAGTACAGTTAAAGTTCCTGATTTGTTCCGCACACAAACGGTAGCCCTACGAAAAGACAGTGATCCGTTTTCAAACCAGTTAGACAAATTTTTTGACCGTGAAGAAAAGAAACAGCATAGAATGTCTGCCATTCCTGTGATTCCTTCGGCATATGCTCCTGAGCTCTCTATTGACGAAAAATTCAGAAGGGATTCTCCATCACGGCAGAGTTCTTGGAGTTCCTATGATTCGGCAGTTGCCTTGGGCTTTCAGAATGAAAACTGTGAATTGTCACGACATAGCTCTTGGGGTTCTGGGGATACTCGAAATTTGCCTAGCAGAAATAGCTCGTGGGGCTCTTACGATATGCGGTCTAGAGGTCCGGTTCATTATATGAATGAAAAAGGTGAGAAGCTGTTGCATAACTCGGAAATATCAAACAACACTTCTTGCGGACTATTTCCGTATGAAAAGGAGGATATTCCATTCCATCCAGGAACTGTTAAGAGATCAAAACAAAAAATAGAGGGAGGCTCAACCAAAAATCCCCATACCAGTGATCACTTGACTAGTAGTTGTGTGTCTTTAACCAAGACTCCTAGTTCTGAAACTTTGTTTGATTTCATTCCAGAAGCAGTGAATACTGTTGTTATCGAGGCAGTATCAAATAGGGAAAATATCATGTCTAGTGCCATATCAGACAAAATAAACATTCCTTGCGAGGACCGCCAATCTTCCAGCTTTTCAAGGTTATCAATAAGTGCTCCCGAGCAATCTTCAATGGAGTTGGTAACACAAGAGGGAACTCTTTCTCGTTCAGCTTCAAATGTTTCCTCAGTGAGCAAGTTATCAAAAGAAAATTCAAATTCAGTGATAAGTACAGCACAGTGTTCTTCAGTAAAACAGCACAGAACTTTTTTAGAAAATTTACATAATCTGCAAGACTCACAGTACATGTCAAGAAAAGTTGAGGATATGTTAGACAGTTCAAGTGGTTTAGGTAAAGTACGAAACTTAAAGAAAGAATTTGAGGCAAAGTCAAGCACAAATATGGATCAAATTGAGATTATTGAAAAATCTTGTAAACATAAAGTTAATAGTTTGCCATCATCACCAATTAGTATACATGTGATCAAAGAAAAGCAAGAAGAAAGTAAGAGTGTTTCAGATGATGGAAACTTCAAAAACCTCATAGGACTGTTTGAAAACAAAGAAAGCGCTCAGGTAAATCGTAGGCACAAGTATAATACCACTGGTAGGCCTTTCACACCCAGTCGCAGTACTCGATACTCTTGCATAGAAATGACTGTTGAAAAAAAAAACCGAATTTTACAAACACCCCTTATTTCTAATCTTAATAGAAATGGTTCTCCCGTAGATAAAAACGATGACAAGAGACCTCCGATAGTTCCAGTCGTCAGAAATTCTACACCTGGATTGATGGTAGCAGCTACAGTAATCACAGCTGCCAAAAAGAAACAGCAACAGTATGGAAAAAGTCATCCATTGGCTAGGTTGAATATAAAACCCAGACATAATAATCCTGTCTATAACACTATGTAATGCTCAAATTACAGAAGAGGCTGTGACTGCACTATGTTTTTTATATTGTAATTTTTTCTTTTGTTGAACGTGGATGAGCTTGGAGCTTGATTAGTTCTCGTTTTGTGTATATCGCTTATTTTTCACTATTTATTTTTTTATTTAAACGACTCGAACTCAAATATTATATAATGAATTTATATCACTCTACATTATGTTAAACAATTTGGAATTGTTGTAAAATACACCTTTTAGTGCTTGTATTCCATTGAAACTCAATATTGCTTGTGAGAGCTTTCATGTTTGATAACTGATTTTTCTTGGATATTATTCAGAAAAAAAAATTTTATAAAAGTTTTCAAAAAATGATAAACTTAATTGGCATTTCTTCGATAAATTGACTGATTCTTGATTCATAAATGTAAGGTCAGCCTTTGATGGCCAACACAATAAATCAGTCCAACAAATGATATTGGCTGTAACTTTGCACTAAATCATTTTCTGAAATACAAGCATGAAATGTAAATAACTCTTCACCAAGGCTTTAATCAGTTATGCTGATGAAAAGAGTGCAAACTAAACTTAGGATAAATAGTGTCTGTCTGTGTTGCTTACTGTAAATAGGCAAATGTATTTTTCGAACTTGTTGAATATGAATTTTTATTGAATTTTACAAACTGCTGTAATATTTTCTGTGTGAAAGTGACATCCTTAACAAAATTCATTTTGTTAATGTAATTTACTGCCAAAATATTCAACTGTGGACCATGATAACAATAAGAATGAAAGTTTAGGTTGATGGTTAAGTGATGGTATTGCTCTGATATTCTGAAAAAGTCAGAGACTAAAGGAATATCTAAAGAAAATATTCTTTAGGGGTATTTCAGAACGAAAGAAAAGTTGATTTGGGTATTTTTAACACTATTTTCTAATTGTTATGCTCAGTAAAACGAAAGCAAATCGTGAGAGTAGTTTTTTAGAAAGAAAGTTATTATTCTGTTTTCAATTTTCAGCATATCTGTTTAGAAATCATTCACTCATTGGATTTTCTACTTTTTTCAACTTATTCTGGAGAAAAAAATTTAAATTTCTGTAATTTAAATTTCAAAAACATATTTTGAAAAAAAATTATTTGAATAAATATGAATTGACAATGAACTTTTGGTACAATACTCTGTACCATGAATCAGCCTCAAGTTAGGAGTATGGACTTGTCTCATTTAACCACCAAAATATCGGTGGAAATAAAAAAAAAATTCAATACTATCCATGATAGTAATATAGTACTATAAATGAAAATTTATTCAAGATGCATTTCACAACATGGTAGTTTCATCAGTTTTAATGGTGAACTGTGAACTAGTTCAACTGATGAAACTACCATGTAGTGAAACGCATCGTGAATCAAATTTATACTGTGAAAATTATATAATTATTATCATGGATAGTGTTATTGATTTCCATCAAGTTACAGAAGTTTTCAATTTTTTAGTAACTTCGATATACAATGTAAAAATAAAATTGTACAACTGATTAATTCCTCGATCCGATAACGAATTGCCAGCGCAAGATCTATTCCGTAGTTATGTACCATATATTTGTCTAAACTATAAACTTCTGGCGTGAAATAAATGTATTGAAATCTAGCAGTTTAGTTATAGTTATATTCTGAAGATGCCTAATTGATTAACGAATCACGCACAAAACAGTATTTTTGTTCTGGTGTTCTCAGTTTACTAAGTTATAAAATTTAGAAATGCAGTAGAAGCAATACATCAGGAAATGACTGTCTTGGAACAGTCTAAGGGGTAGTTTATACTTGAACTGAATTATTAAAAATTTGTTATGCTTCAAAACTCTTCATCACATTAATTTTTGGTGCAAATAGATACCTAGGAGAGATTGGACCAATATAACAACAGATGATTTATTGGAGTCATTTAAGGTGTGATCCATACTCATACAAAATTTAAAACAATTTGTGAATGTCCTTGTAAATCAGCTGAGTTCACTTTTGGTACCGAGATTATAAACAGTTTGAGGAACATATTTATATTTATTCAGGAGTTGTCTATGGGGAGATTTATACTTTAATGATATTTTGATAACATCCCCAAAAAATTGAGTTTTTTTCGGAACAGACACTTTGAGAGCTAGTGGAACAATATACCAAGGGATGATTCATGTATGAGCCATCTAAAGGGTGGTTTATATTCAAAGGAAACTTTCAAAAATTCCTGTTCCACAATGAAAAATATTTAGCCAAATTCATTTCTGGTATAGATACTCTGAATAGACTAAAAAATATATCCAAAGATAATTTATTCAGGAACCCTCTAAGAAATTGTTGTGAAGTTTTCATAATGTAGACAATTGTTAATTAAGGCGAGATTTAACCTCGGAAGAAATATTATCTTGGAATTTAGTAATGAAGTTATCTAATTTATTAGTTGTACCATTTTTTACATTATATATTGAATTTATGAAAAAATTTCAATTTTTATTGGCAACACTGATACTTTGGTCGCTAGATTGAAACGGACAAAAATTTACCGCCAACTTCATATTGGTGATAAAAGATGAAACTAGAAACTCTGGCATAGAATAAATCCAAAAACAAGCACTTTTTTCAATCACCAGAAATGCAATACTCTTATCGACCTGCGTTTCACCAACCAAGTTAAAGTCTTCACGAAATGAAGAAAACTCTACATCTCCTGAAGACTACGAGTTGATTGGTGAAACGCTCATTGAGAAGAGTATTGCATTTCTGGTGATAGGGGAAAGATTTTGTTTCTGATTTATATCAGTGAATTCTTGTTTCAAGATTCACTCAGAGAGAATAGGCATATATTGTTCAGAGAGTAACTTCAAAACCAAGGCAGATAAACATCAGGAGTGTCACGTTTCTGCTAGGATTTCTTTTTCTACTTCATGCTAACGAATAGGGAAAAAATGAAGAGGGCAACTAAATGAAAAAACATATATAAAAAATTATCTACAAAATACCATATCGACATTGAAAATGAATATTGGTACCTAATTAATTTAATTTCTCTGGCAATAATCACAAATTTACAATATCTTTAGCAGCAACTGAGTATTCAATATGAAGTATTCAATTTCAATCAGTTTGTGAAAATTTGGTTCTTAAATTAATTTTAATTGATTTCTTCCATTTGTTGCTACATCTTAAATGTTCATGTTAGGATCTTATAAATAATTCAAATATCTTTGATTTGAAGTGGCCTTTGATGATGAGGATTTGAGGTCTTACCTACATTGAGACCTAATCAAAATGTAATTTTCTACCTTTTTCAGTTGAATGCTTCTTTATTACTGTATGAAACTCTTTGTATTTCTCAAAGTTTTCAGAAGTACTGCTTTTGTTCAATCAAAGACAGACTAGTTATAGCTTACTTGGTAAAAAAAATTCAACAAAAAAATTATTTAAATCAATTTGATCGTTCATTAGATATTCGGAATTTTTGAATTTATTACTTTCGATACTTTCCAGAAGGTTGAGTTTTAAACTTTTCTTCTAGAAATGAAGGATTTTTTAAACTTAAGTCTTTCTGTAATGATGTGAATAGCATACATTGACTTCATTTTTTCATTCTGGAAAATGTTTCCATGTTTTTTAGGCATGATTTGAATGTTTTTTCATTTTGCCTATTTAAAGCACGCACATGTACATACAAATATACATATCTTACAGTAAATTATGTTAGTGAATTTTTATTATGTTTATGTATTTTGATGATCCTGTATGTACAAAAATCGAAATGCTGTGTGAAATGAATTCAGTAAACCTGAACTAGAACCTTTAGCAAGAGAGTATTTGCTTCACTATTCGAAAGCACAAAAGGGTTTTTTAAGTTATAATCATAGACAAATACCATTAATTTTTGTTGGTTTAGCAAATTCAAATTGTTATTTGGAAGTAATTCTTTAGTAGCGCTTGACAAACACAAAGCTTCAGTAAATTTTAGAACTGGTCTGACTTCGTTTTTTTGATAAAAGCAAAAATTCTGGAAGGTCACATTGAATTTGAAATTTTATGTGTATTGGTAAGAAAGAAGGTAAGATCAACGTTAATTTGAAAATTATAATATTAATTAAATTAAAAATATCAGTATTATTTATCAAAAAATATCACTATTTGGATGAGAAAATAAATATTCATTTTCACAATGTGAATAGTATTTTGATACCCAATAAGTGTCTTTTTAAACTACTTACATTCAATGTAGTCAACAACAGTAGGAACTACATATAAATGACTGAAATATTTTCAAAGTGACTACAATGGTTTTGTCTGGTTCAAAGGGTCGTTTTAATACATAACAATCATTCATTCTCTGACGTGCTGCAAAATATGATTGGTACCTTTGGAAAGATTTTACGCTTTGTAATAAAATTGTTTATTTGAGATAATTGTCTGATATTGATAACTGTTGCCAACAAAAAGTTTGAAGCTATACGAAAATGTGATGAAGTTAAATTGAAATTAATTGCTTCTTTCCTTTCTTTGGAAGATTCCCACATTTTTTTTTGTATAAAGATGGAGAAGTAGAAAGTCAAAACCTTTCTTTCCCAAAGAGTGATTGAGTTTTTCTGCATTCTAATAGAAATCCAATAGAGTATAGCCAGCCATTGAAAATAAAAAAATCCTTATTTGATTTCAAAGTTTTACTCTTTTTTATATTAACCTCTCTTTTATTTAAATTTATATTTTCATGGATTCTGTCAAAAATGCCCTGCTTTTGAGAATGATATCTATTATCCATTAGTAACACTAATGAATATTCAGTGTATCTCAGTCCTCCTGTCTTCTATTCGTTAATACATAAGTATAGTATATAGATACACTGACTTCCGTTAGTTTTACCAATGGAAAATGCTACTAGTTTAATATTTGGTGAAAAAGAAAGTTATACCCACAAAATAAAATGAGAGGAACTCTTTATCTGTTTGAAGAATGTAGGTATAAGAGTTTGAGAACTGTTCTGATAAAGCTCATATTTCATTAAGATATATCGATATCCATGACTTCTACAGCCTAATTTGAATAGTTGTGTGTTTTTTGGAAATGGACTTCAGTGAGTAGATGTAAAATTTCCATTGCTATAGACATGACATAATCTGGAACATAAGTAATTCATAAGTGAAGGCCTATTTGAACCCAGATGTCTTGATTTCAGTACTTTGTTCTAAGAAACTGTGTTGCCATACAATCTTTGCTCTTATTGTTAACATAAATCTCAAAAATGTAAACTAGATTGTATTTCTTTCATTGCTGTTTAATGAATTTCATCTTTTGAATATATTTTACCATAAAAATTGAAATTTATGAACCTGAGCATACATACATAATAATAGAGATTTTATCGAGTGTGCATGATACAAATCAAAAATGAAACAATTCGAGGACAGTACGAATTGTTTCATT
>WOGN01002402.1:0-16836 GCA_015342105.1 Leptinotarsa texana
CAATGGAATGCCTGGAAGTTGTGGACAGCAAGCAGGCGGATTTGGAAGTGGACGATCTGGACCAACTATTGAAGAAGTTGATTAAATTTAAACACTTTTATACAATAGTCAATTTTTACAGTATTTTTAAATAGAAAGTTCCTCATTATTTATTTACATAAAGACTGTTTTATTTTTTGTTACAAGTTATTGTGTATGTTGTATAATAAATATTTTTCTTACTAATTCCTGTTTTTTGTTATCCTTGTTAACAAGATGTTAGCATACTCTGTATTAGACATTGAAACGTTGGTAAATGAGAGTATTTCGAGAAGTATTTCTTTGAGAATGCTGGTCTCCTATTTCTGAAATATGTCAAGTGTATTTTTCAAAGAACAAACTGAACGATTTCATGAACCATCATGTTGACTTTTCAAATCCAGTGGAAACATCTGGAGCTCTCAAAGTTAGTAATCAACAAATTAATCATCTATTGAGTTATTTCTCTGTATCAAATTATAAGACAGAAGATTACTCTCGAAATCAATTTAAATTTAACTCAACTGAAAATTTCATTTGTAGGAATCCTGTTGTAATCGAAGTGTTCCATTATTCTCTGTATTTAACATTCCTTCTTTTCAAACGGGGATCAAGTCGAACAAAAAAATCCTCATTTATATCTAGTTTTTATTGTAATCAATATATTATAAACAAAATGTAGTAAATATTCAATAAAAACTGCGCTTTCTTCCTCGTAAATTGGTACGCGAGCTCCTCTAAAAATATAACAGAATTTCAAAATATCACCCATCCACGAGTCAGAGGAGACACAGTTTTTATTCAATACGGTGTTGTAAAAGTAGTACATTCCATTACAGGGGTACATATTCTGCTGTTCTAACAGATAGATACATTAACATAAATTATTTGAAACATTCATGGTGTACCTTGCACAATGATAAGATTGTGTGAAGGTTGCAATATTTGTGGTTTCACAACGGATTCTCAGCAATACGAGTCGATGTATTTATGGGTAAGGGTGAGAAGATGCTTTAATATTTGTGGTTAATTGAATATTAGTCGGGGTATGCTATATATACAGTCTGATCCCCAAAGTATGCAGCTTGCTCATAGAAAAACTTCACAGGTATGGACTAGCCAACAAATTAATATGTTTTTACTTAGAAAGCAGATATCAAGCTGTGTGCAGGGATAATAAATTCAGTGAGAAACTGACTTCAAAAAGAGGAGTTCCTCAGGGGTCCATATTGGGGCCTCTTCTATTTTTAATCTACATACATGATCTACCTGATTTTATGACCAACATATATGACAACTTAACTACAATACTGTATGCAGATGATACAAACTTCACATATTCTAATAACAAAAATGAAAACCTTATTATTCCTATAGATATTATGTCAACGTCAAAATAGTGGTTTGATCTCAACGAATTGTATCTAAATCACAATAAAACTCAAACTTGTATCTTTACAACTGATTATAAAGCTGTTGAAACTGAATGTGTCAAATTCCTTGGTGTATATTTAGATACTCACATGTGTTGGATACCTCAAATTGATTATTTGTGTGGCAAATTGTCAAAAACAGTATTTGCCATTCGCAGCATATCACACCTCACCAATAAAGATATTGCTATTACAGTTTACTATTCCAGTTTTCATTCTGTCATGATATATGGAATATTAAGTTGGGGAAATGCAGCTGATACCCACTTGCAAAGAATATTTATGGTGCAAAAGCCTGTTGTGCGTTAAATTGTAAAAGCCAAATTTGATGACTCTTGCAAACCAATTTTTGAAAAAATAGGTATTATGACCTACTCCAGCATTGTGTACGAAAATCTTATGTATATTAGAAAACACATGATTTTTCAAATTACAGAATGAATCACACATGTAACACCAGGGGAACAAATCATATTTTACAACCTTGCCATAGAATTAACAAAACCAAAATAGTAGGAATAAGCTATTTTAACCAGCTTCCAGACCATATACAAAACTTGTCATTTACTAGTTTCAGAAATAAAATTAAAGAAATCTTGAAGGATATGTGTTTATACAGTACAAATGATTATTATGACGGGATAAAGCATGTGTTCTCATAATTAGTAACCTTTTATTTATTTTAACTATATTTGGTAAGTTTTTGTCTATTTGCATATATGTTGTATTAGTTAAAGTAACATTTTGAGATTTTTATTCTGGCTCATGTAACTAACTATTGGTTTATAATCTGATGACTTTCATTTATGTAACTGACGGCTGTAAGCACTTTTGTGTATCAATTGAGAATAAATCTATCTATCTATCTATGGGAAACTTCTTTATTGAGGGTTTTTCGACAAAAGTTATTCTTGATAAAAGTTTGTGCTTCCCCTAAAACTAGACATGCACCAACAAAATACAGTGAACACAGATAGTATACGAGGAACCTTGAACTATTTGATTTTGAGACAGAAGTACTCTTATTTTGAAAAATTTTGGGAATTGTTATTGAGAAAAGTTGTTCAGAATTGGAAAATACATCTAGATTTGAAGCATGGTCATATATGTGAAGTTTTAAAACACACTTAATATACGAGGAGCCTTCAAATATTTGATTTTGAGACAGAAGTAAAGTACTCTTATTTTGAAACATCTCGGGAAATGTTATTCAAAAAAGTTGTTCAGAATTGGAAAATACATCTAGATTTGAAGCATGGCCATCTAAGTGAAGTTTAAAAACACACTTAATATACGAGGAGCCTTCAAATATTTGATTTTGAGACAGAAGTAAAGTACTCTTATTTTGAAAAATCTCGGGATATGTTATTGAGAAAAGTTGTTCAGAGATGAAAAATACATCTAGATTTGAAGTCATGGCCATATAAGTGAAGTTTTATTTTTTTTAACTTTTTTTATGGGGACTGTGAAAAGAAAAATTTGCTAAAACGATAAATAGACAGCATCCTGTATACGACGTTTTATTTTGAAAGCCTTCAATATTACAAATTACACAACTATGGTGTTAGCCGCGGTCAATTTTTTTGAAGAGTACATTAATTTTCGAAGTTTTTGGTGCTAAATTTTTTTTATTTTTTGTTAACACCGAAAATTACTCAAAATTATACAGTTTTCAATAATATCAAATCGCAAAACATCAAAATAAAATAGGTGTTTCGGAACAAACTAGTTGACTTTTTTAAGATTATTTTGGGGAATCATTTTGGACAAGAAAATCTCCAGAAAATCAACGAGTTTGTTCCGAAATACCTATTTTATTTTGATGTTTTGTGATTGGATATTATTGAATATTAAGTTCTTGTTACAATACAGTATAATTTTGAGTAATTTTTGGTGTTAATAAAAAATAAAAATAACTGCACCAAAATTATTTTACTCTTCAAAAAAATTTTCCCTGGTTAGCACCATTGTTGTGTAATTCGTGATATTACAGGCTTTTAAAATGAACCGTCTTATACAAGTTGCTGTTTATTTATCGTTTTCGTAGTGCCCATTGACAAAAAATGGGCGAAAAATAAAACTTCACTTAGATGGAAATGACTTCAAATCTGGATAAATTCTTTAATGCTGAACAACTTTTTTGAA
Organism: Leptinotarsa texana; assembly: GCA_015342105.1. Classification (NCBI taxonomy): domain Eukaryota; kingdom Metazoa; phylum Arthropoda; class Insecta; order Coleoptera; family Chrysomelidae; genus Leptinotarsa; species Leptinotarsa texana. The sequence continues at coordinate 3,597 of WOGN01002402.1, forward strand.
TAACATTTCCCGAGATTTTTCAAAATAAGAGTACTTTACTCTTGTTTCAAAATCAAATATTTGAGGGCTCCTCATACGTTACGTATGTTTTACTGTATTTTATTGGCGCATGTTTAGTTTTAGGGGATGCACAAACATCAGTTTATATTTTTGAAGTGTGTATGCTTGTGTTCAAAAATAAATGAAGATTTACAATAAATCTAAAACTTCACCAACATGATACTAGAACCAAGAACCATTTTCACTTGCCATTAGTAGATTCAAAGTAACATCATGTGGACCAGAATACATAGGTCCAAAGATTTATAATCACCTTCCAGATTATTTAAAGGCCTTGAATAGTTTTTTCTCTGTTCAAAAAATCATTAAAACAATATTTATTGGAAAAATGTTTTTATGCTTTGCAGGAATTATTTGAATGATGCATAGTCATCTTAGTTTTAGTGCCTGTCTTCCTCATTTCTTCTTTTTTTAATTTGTATTGTATTGACACTTTCCACACAATTTCATTTTCTTACTGGAAATAAAGAATTATTATTATTATCAGGAATAACTCTTTGTTAAAAAAACCCTTAATAAAGAATTTTTCCGTATGGTGCATACTTTGGGGATGACACTGTATAAGGTAATTTTCAGATAAAAATTCTTCCGCAAACTGACGGAATGGGAATCGGCAATATGTTTTTGTTCTAGTGCTGTAACATTGTGTGTTCAGTGACATTTCAACAATTCTTATATTTATGAAAGTTCCTGACCTCAACCTGAACATGTTTCAGCTGATTTCTGAACTTGTAATATAAATTTTTGTTTCAAATAAAAATGGAAATGAAAAGGATTAGTTCACGACTCTCGTTTGACTCTGAACTAAATCAAGAGAAAATTTAACTTTGAATTTCTCCAAGTAAAATAAGTGTGGTCAATATTAGTTTCGACAACATTTTTTTTTCTGTAATGTCGAATTAAACCAAATACTCTTAGTATTTTCATAATGCTATGGAGTGAATGGGATGCTTGACTTATTCATTTATAAACTAGAATTCAACTTCACCATCTGGTGTGGATCAGTTTTTTATGATGATTGAACTAGTAAGTTTCTTTTGCATGATATAATACGAATACACTAATATTTATGCACTGGGAATAATCTTGAACACTGCAAACACATCATAAAAAACGAATCTGGAAGAAAAATTGTGAAATGGAGAGTTTGTATCTATCATGGTTTTTCAAAATTGTTAAAACACTTAGAAAGTAGTGACACAAGTTACGTTTCTAATGACCAGTATCAGGAACAGGAAAGTCAATATTGATATTTAACTCTACATAGATTTTTTTGTTTCTGTTTGAAGTTGAAATTTCGAGTTTGAAGGTCGAAATTTCACATTCAAAGTGGTAATTTTGAGTCAAAAAGTCGAAATTTGGAGATTAGAGTCGTAATGTTGAGTTAAAAAGTCAAAATTTCAAGATTAAAGTCGTAATATTGAGTTGAAAAGCCAAAATATTGAGATTAAAGTTGAAATTTTGAGTTAAAAAGTTGAAATTTTGAGTTAAAAAGTCGAAATTTCGAAAATAAACTCGTAATTTCGAGTTGAAAAGTTGAAATTTCGAGATAAAAGTCATAATATTGAGTTAATTCTGGTCCAGATTTAAGTCGTACTATCGAGTTTGAAAATCGAAATTTCGAGATTGAAGTCGTAATTTTGAGTTGAAAGCCGAAACTTTGAGTTGAAAAGCCGAAACTTTGAGTTGAAAAGTCGAAACTTTGAGTTGAAAAGCCGAAACTTTGAGTTGAAAAGCCGAAATTTTGAGTTGAAAAGCCGAAATTTTGAGTTGAAAAGCCGAAACTTTGAGTTGAAAGGCCAAAATTCTGAGATTGAAGTTGAAATTGTGAGTTAAGAATTCGAAATATCGAGATTAACCTCGTAATGTCTAGTTGAAAAATGAAAAAAATGAAATCAAGTTGAAAAGTCGAAATTTAGAGATTAAAGTCTTATTTTTGAGTTGAAAAGTTGAAATTTCAAATTTAAAGTCGTAATTTTGAGTTAAAAATTCGAAATTTTGAGATTAAAATCGTAATTTCCAATTTTAAGTGGAATTTTCAAATTAAAAAGTAGAAATTTAGAGTTTAAAGCTGTAATTTTGAGTTGACAAGAAAAAAAATCGAATTTAAAGTCGTAATTTCGACTTAAAAAGTCAAAATTTCGAGTTTGAAATCGTAATTTCGGAATAAAGATATGGAATTTCGAAATGACAGCCGAAATTTCGTGATTTAGTTCATAATTTCAAGTTTAAAGTCGTGATTCCGAGTTGAAAAGTCAAAATTTCGAGATGACAGTCGTGATATTGAGATGAAAAGTCGAAATTTCAAGATTAAATTCTAATTTCGAGTTGAAAAGTCGAAATTTCGAGATTTAAGTCGTAATATCGAGTTAAAAAGTCGAAATTTCGAGATTAAAGTCATATTTTTGAGTGAAAATTTCAAGTTGAAAAGTCGAAATTTCGAGTTTGAAGCCGTAATTTTGAGTTGAAAAGGAAAAAATTCGAATGTAAAGTCATAATTTCGATTTAAAACGTCAAAATTTCGAGTTTCAAGTCGTAATTTCGAGATGAAAATATGAAATTTCGAAATTAAAGCCGAAATTTCGAGATTTAGTTCGTAATTTCAAGTTTAAAGTCGTGATTCCGAGTTAAAAAGTCAAAATTTCGAGTTTGAAGTCAGAATTGCGTGTTGAAGAGTTGAAATTTCGAAATATGAGGTCAAAATTTTGAGATTTAGGTTGTAATTTCGAAATTACAAGATTAAAGTGGTAATTTTGGGTTGAAAAGTCAAAATTTCCAATTTAAAGTGGTAATTTTGAGTTAAAAAGTAAGAATTTCGTGATTTAAGTAATAATAGCGAATTTAAAATGAAAATTTCTGGTTGAAAAGTCATAATTTTGAGTTGAAAAGACAACATTTCGAGTTTGAAATCATAATTTCGAGTTAAAATTTCGAAATTAAGCTCGAAATTAAGAGATTTAGGTCACAATGTCGACATTCAAAGTTCGTAACTTCCAAGAAACGAATAATGAAAAATATGTGCCCTTGTTGAATCCACTTTTGTCAGTCTTCCATTCAGAACAAGAAGTTGATTATACTGAGCAAATATTCTGATATTCAATCTCCTTTTTTACCGAAACAAAAGTTCCAGAATAGCTCTTCGGAAATGACCACCTTGTGCGTGAAACCAGAAATATTGCAAGTTTCCGAGTACAAAATTTCTGTATTATTTTTGTACAAAACATACCCTTAAAATTAACATAAACAATTTTCATCACAGATTCACTATAATTATTTCCTAGAATGTATTAAATGTTACGAGAATATTAAAAAATCTGTACAAGTCTTTATCCTAATTGCAATCATAAAATAAAACGAATTTTACCTTAACATTAATCAGGTTTTCATGTATTGTATATATTTTTGAATATATAACACTGAATCAACACCGTCCACACATATATATTTCTTAAAAATTCCTAGTCAAGTCTTTGTGTGTGGGAGACGTTACATCCTTAAGTATGGCCTTAATCAATCAGTCTCTTTGAATATTATACATTACTCGAATTTTTAATCAGTTGGTCGTGCTGATATATTGACATTTCAAATTGTTTCTGCAAGAAAAATATCGGGAACAGCAAATACGGCTTTTTGTGAAAAGGTGATTCACGAAATTCGATGTTTTCTGTTACATTGTATGTATATGATGATTACTGTACAACTCTTAATAATTTCAAAGGTGGGGAATACCGATACGATACATCAATATCATCGAAAAAAAAAACAAATAATCTATATATAGAAACGCAACACAAGATGTCTAAAAACCTTGGTCTAAAAGTACTGTACTTTTTCAATACTGACATTTCAACTATCCCTTTATATATGCTCATGTGTTCTTTGCTCATGCCTAAATCACCTCCGATATTTCAAATATCGACATCTCTACGTCTAGCAGATGTCTGCTTACAAGCAAACTGCTTGAAAGATGTCCTGTTCTCTTACTACTTGTAAGCAGACATCATCATCCTGTCGGCTCAATCACATCTGCTTCTGAGCAAATGTTATCAACCACGTCTGCTTGTAATCAGATGTCATCGTGTTCCCTAACAAGTATTTATGTCAGCTGCAAGTGCAATCATATCTTTGCCTAAGGAGAATGCTTGTTAACAGATATGTTAACAGCTGACATTATCGATCACATTCTGCAGATGTAAGCAGGTTGATTAATCATGTCTGTTTGCAGGCAGATATTATTTTAGTCTGCTTGGTAGTAGATATCCTTAATTACATCTTCCTGAGCAGATGTCCAGTTTTCTTACCCTTTGTAAGCATACCTTATCATCCTGGCTTCTTTATAAAACAGATGCTCAATCACATCTCCTTCTGAGCAACTGTTATAAACCATGTCAGATTGTAAGCAGATGTCATCATGTTCCCTAACAAGTATTCATGTCAGCTGCAAGTGTCATCATACCTTTGCGTAAGTAGAATGCTTGTTAACAGATATCAATGATATCTAAGCAGACAACAATCATTTATGCTTGTAAGCTGAGATAATTGATCACATTCTCATGTAAGCAGGTTCATAAATCATGTCTGCTTGTAGGCAGATATTATTCTAGTCTGTGTGATTAATAACATCTTCGTGAGCAGATGCCTAGTTTTCTTACCCTTTGTAAGCATACCTTATCATCCTGGCTTCTTTATAAAACAGATGTTCAATCACATCTGCTTCTGAGCAACTGTTATAAACCACGTCAGCTTGTAAGCAGACGTCATCATGTTCGCTTACAAAGTATTCACGTCAGCTAAAAGTACAATCATGTGTGCCTGTGAGCAAATATTATCAACGTGGCCTGCTTGTTAGCAAATAGTATGAATGATATCTAAGGAGACGTCAATCATATCCACTTGTAAGCAAACATTAATAATCATATTCTATTGTAAGTAGATTTATTAATCATGTCTAGTCTGTTTGTAAGCAGATGTTATCGATCAGGAATATTTAAGCAGATGTAAGCAGACTTTAACCACGCCTGATTGTAAGCAGTTGTTATCAATTATATTTTCTGAGGAGACGTTACAAACTAATTTATAAATTTATAAATCAATCACCTCTACTTTGAGCATATGTCAGTAAAATTAAATCACGTCTGATTGTAAGCAGACTGTAAGCAATTTATGAATTGATTTGTAAGCAGTTGTTATCAATTATATATACTCTTCCAGCAGATGTTACAAATCATTTCATGAATTGATAAATGAATCACATCTACTTTGAGCGTAAGTAAGCAGAATTATATCATGTCCGGTTGTGAGCAACTTGTAATCAATTTATGAACTGATTTATAACGTTTGCTCATGCTTATGAGCAGACTTTATAAATCAGTGATTGATATCTGCTTGAATGTGATTTATAATGTCTGCTTAAGAGCAGATGATATTGAGATCTGCTCATGAGCAGATGAGATTGAGATCTGCTTACAAGTAGGCAGGATTAATAAATCTGCTTACAAAAAGATCGTGTTGATAACGTCTGGTTACCTCTGTTTGAATTTGATGTCAATGATAACATCTGCTTACAAGCTGACGTTGTTGAAAACATTTGCTTAGAAGTAGATACGCATTGATCACATCTGGCAGGATGATGTCTGCTTACAAGTAGATAGCGAAGAAAGAGGACGTATTACAACAAGTAGACGTCACTATTTGCTTGTAAGCAATCGAGGTTAATTATATCTGATAACAAGCAGACATAATTCATAATATCTGCTTAGAAGCAGCCTAGATACCTGCTTACAAGCAGATACCTGCTTACAAGCAGGTGTACCTGTTTGTAAGCAGGTATCTGCTAACAAGCAGGTATCTGCTTGTACAATTCGATGAAATTTGTTTACAAGAAGATGTGATTGATAACGACTGCTTATCAGCAGAGATAACAGAGCAGACAGCAACCGCAAGAGTTGAAACTCGAAAATAATTCCAATAACAGATATTGAATTTCTAGAAATTTGCAAGAATGAAGTAAGTGGAAAGGTCATTAGGCATCTTGCGGTAGAATAAAAAAATTCTTTGAATCCTTTAGTCTTAATTTACCTCGAGCTATTTTTCAACAACTGTAGTTATGTCACTTCCGGTCCAAAATAACCTCTCAAAAGAATTTATATCCTATAGAATGAACTAACAGATGAAATTATTTAGTGTCAACACTACAACCCTACAATTTTTTGACGGGTTGTGGGCTCTGCCAGCAAGTACTAGGGTGAAAGTTCTGATCTTCGGATGTTAAATTCAATCGGTATTCCTCGTGTAGTATTTATCCTTTTCTTGGGTCCTGACTGTGCCTGATGAGGTCCCTTTCTGGTTGTTGGACTGTTTTTCATCCCGATGCGTTGAATGTCATCATCAACTTACACTGTTAGCGGAGTCGCCTTCACGTTTGAGTTTTCAGATTTTTGAATGCTGTCACGCTGATGCCATCCTGGTGATTGACCTGTAATTATGGATATTGTCTTATATTGTCAAACACTACAGCATTCAAAGTCAGTGACTGATTACATTTCCGCAAGCCTTCTTTGTGGCCCAAACCATTTCAATTGGATTGAACATACAATAGTATGGAGGCAAACGTAAGAGAATATGACCACGTGTTTCACACATTGAATCAATAATATAATCTTTTTTGAAATTACGTTGTTTTATGGTCGTCAGTAATACCTTTTTCGTTGGAATTTTTTCGGGTATTTCCATGTCATGATTTCGCATGAAATCATCAATATCTGCTTTTTTTGTGTTACTGTTTCGCAGATGACCAGATACATATCTCAGGCTACTTTTCCGAAGAAAGCCTGGAAGAAGAGACGATTGTCAATAAAAAACGCCCGGAGGAGATAGAGACTCCCAAGAAACCACAAAAATCCAATGCAAATAATAAGACAAAAGCACAGGTACGGAGCGAGGTACGGAAAAATGTCGCCTAGAAAACCCAAGAAATTCAGCGCTAACAACCCTAAAGTCCAGCCTAGAAGCCCGGACCATTTCAGAAAAATTGTCAGAATACTGGAGAAAGAAAAAATACTGCATCATACATATTCGATGCAAGAAGTAAAACCCTTAAGAGTGGTGTTTCGAGGAGTATCTGAATTCCTCGAAATTGAAGAAATCAGAGACGATTTGAAAGCCAAGGGCTTCGATTATGACATCAAAGGGAGGCTGAAAAAAACAACAAATATCCACTCCAGCTTGTACTGGTTATCGTTACTAGTAAACAGAGCCACATGTACGACGCCAGGGAAATCTTAAAAGTGAGAATGAAAAGCGAACCACAAAGACAAAGAAGACAGTGGGGCAATGCTACCGCTGCCAAAAGTTTGGACACTCGCAAAAGAACTGCAAAGCAGTTCCTGTGTGTTTAAGACGTGCCGCCACCTGGCGACTGAATGTAAGAAACCGAAGCAATCCCCGGTAAAATGCTTCAACTATAAAGGGGATACCCAGCTAATTACCAAGGATGCCCAGAAATTCCCAACCAACACCAAACCTAGAGGCCTGCCAACATTACCAAAAAGGCCGACAGAAGCAAATATGACAAGAAATGGAATCTCATATGTGGGGGCCGAGAACTCCACAAAAAGCAGTGATCCCAGCTCGGTCGATGGTCTATGTACGGCATTCGACTAGCTACAGACCCTGCTGATGAACTTCCCGTTTTGCGAACCATGCTGACAGTCAATTCCCCCACTGCCAAGATAAACTAAACGCTTCAGAGGCCTCGTCACGGGGTGAGATTATAATAATCTCGAGGCCAGATGCCATTTACCAGGAAATTATCCCGCCAAGAGGGATACCAAAGGCGGCGAGAGAAATCTCGGCCGCGTCCCACACCAACCTACAGACAAATTATGACGAAAGAGTCAGGGATTCTGATCCAAACTGGCCTGAAAACAAGATAACCGAGGAGAATTAGTCCAGTCACCATCCGAAGACGATTTGGGATACTAACAATTGAAACGTCCTGAAGTAACTTGGCTTGAAATCTTTTAATTTTTACTTTATTTCATTTTTTGGTTCAATTGTTCAATTTTCGGTTTGTATTTTTTTAATTTAATTGTTTTTTCTTGCTTGATATCAATTGCATTGATTCTTTCAGGGATTTCAAATCATTTTATATCATACTAGGCGTGCGCAGCGTTATAGAACAGTGCTTTAAAAAAAATTGTTCTACAGCGCCATCTAGTGGCGATTACAGAAAAATTCATAGTCTAAAAACCTTCTCTATACATATACTTATACATGTCGAATTTCAAAGCGATCGGTTGAGCGATGTAGAAGTTTATCACTTACCAACCAACCAACCAACAAACATCCATTTTTATATAGTAGATTAGACAGTGGAAGTTCCAACTTATGAAATTCAAATATTGTCAACCACTTTCAAACAAAAGGATATTATTCAGTGCGTTTTGTTCTCAAAATGTCATCGTTAATGACGTCAGTAAAAAATCATCGTGAAACAACGAGAACATCCCGGGTATTTTCCCGTCCAACAAACAACTCACATGTCATCCCGAGCAAAACCGTCTAACCCACCTTTACGTTCAGCGGGCTAACGGGGGACATCTGCGCGATGGCCCTGTGGACGGGCGACATCAGCGGGGGCGGCGTCGTTTTCTTCCGCTTGTTGAAGCCGTTGAATTGAGTATCCGTACAGTTGGGCCTTTTCGGAGCGACAGTCTTGAATCTGACCTGATGTCGGTTCGGAGAGTTATCAGTCAAGGAAGTGGTACAGTCTTGGTTCTCGTAATGGACCTGCGGGCTGGGGGTTGAGCAATATTCGGAGCCGGGGGATGGCAGGTTGCTCATCAACTGCGCGACGGCCTGGTCGACTTGTTCGGGGTCCTCTACCAAATCGATGGATCCGTTGCTTGATGGCACCGTCGCTTCCTAAAAGTGAAAATAAATATTGAATACCTTGGAAAATGGCACACAAGTTTATTGTGTTTGCATTTTGCATAGATTTTTGCAAAGCATTCCACAGAGTACTATTCATAAACTTCTAATTAATGAACTGGGGAATTGATGACTGGCTTCTTGGTCCATGAGAAGTCAGAGTCAGGATCAACGATTACAAAACAGATGGAATTTCTGTTCATTCAGGTGTCCCGCAGGGTTCACACTGTGGACCTCTGCTATTCAACTTGAAGATGTACTTATCGGTGTTGAAAATCTTCTCTTTACCGATGATCTTTACCCTTCAAAAGTCGTATTCTCCAAGGTGATACTGTTGGTTTATATGATTGGACAATTTTTAGTTTTTTTTTCACGACCTAAGGGTGTTATGCAACCATCTTGAGTAGGTTTACTGAAATATCGGCGTATAGTCTATAAGAAGTCAATCGGAACAGCTGAATGAATACTAATGTACCGGGTCTGATAAATTTACTGGTTAATACCATGGAAAACCTCCCAGATGAAAATAATATGATATAATTGCACCAGCTTTCGAGCATATTATCAATCTGTCCGTATTGCAAGGCAAATTTCCCTCTAATCTCAAATTAGCCTTTATAATTCTTATTTTTAAAAAAGTTGATCCAAGTAATATAGAAAATTATAGACCAATAGCTTTACTAAGCATTTTTTCTAAACTAATAGAGAAAGTAATGGCCAATAGAATCACAAATTTTCTCAACACATATCAGGTTTTATGTGACAACCAGCACGGATTTCGTAGTGGTTTATCAACTGAAACAAGCACGATTGAATTTGTTCAATATGTCAACAACAAAATGGACTCAATTAATGAGTGGAACGAAGAAAGTTCATTGTTAAGATTGATGACGTCATCTCGGAGGAATTTGAAACAGATATTGGTACACCCCAGGGACACCTCGGACACCAGGGACACCTCGGTCCTCTAATTTTCCTCATTTTCATTAACGACCTTACCATTCACATATCTCAAGGAAGGGTGCTTATGTATGCAGATGGTACTTGCATGACTGTGTCAGATAGGTACTTCATCTGTAAGACTATCTAAGAAAGTCAACACAATCCTTAAAGAGTTTAAGGAGTGTTGCTCTAAAAATAAAATTATGATTAATCATAATAAGACGGAATATATAGAGTTTTGTAGTAAACATAGAACACCTCTGTATTTACCGCTCTCATTTGAACGAGTGTCAAATGAGCCATCTATAATGGTAAAGTTCTTAGGAACACAATTCGACTGCAAAAAAATCATACCACGCCGCCCATGCTATATAAAAAAACTGTCGACGTTCGGTAACTATTTAGTTTTTATACCACTGGAATTGACTTCGTATGGATCATGACCTCGACTTTATTCCAAATATTCCTCTCAAATTTCAATATGTTAATATTTGTAGCAGATATTGAATTTGTTTATGTTTATGTTTATGTTTCATTCACATTAAGTTTATTCAATTTCAGAAAAGACTCGACATACAGTAAAGACATATCTGCACAAATATTATATTAATCAGTTCAATTTATATAAAACAATACATACGGATACCGAAGAGAGATATTACACATTACACATAGAATAAATTGGAAAAATTATCCTCATAGAACTCTTCTGAACTATAATAGGGTCTACCACTCAATAAATATTTTCCCGAATTCCGAAATTTACAGTTATACCTCTGAAATTTTGACATGGCCAAATTAATGATTTAAATATCTCAATACCATTATAATATACGGAGTCTTTGACTACAGTAGAGGCTGGTATGGGGAACCTTAGGTCATTAGCTTGACGAAGCTCCATAATTATTGGAGTAGCTGCTGAATATCAGTTTATGTTTGTTAATGAAACATACTGTTTATAAAATGAAAATTCCATAGTCTATTGAAATGTTATGTAGTTCGTACAAGGGTTTGCAAAAGTCTCGACTTTTGGCATTGCACATGAAACTTATAGCTCTTTTCTAAACAGTCCGCAATTGAGTTTTGCAACATACTCTTCAGAAAGAAATTCCATGCCTTAACTGAGATTCAATGAGTGAGAAATAAGGCGATTCAGGGACAGAAAAACCAAGTTCCTTCTAAGTCATTCTCACTGCGAGACACCCTATAGATAACTTTTTATTGAGGGTTTAATGTGATCGGCGAATTTGAGTTTATTGTCAATTATTTTCCCCAAAAGCAGTAGAATGACATTAAGTTTATTTTGAAAACATTAAATGGAGATTACATTACGTTTCCAAGCCATAATTTCGTGATATCATCGACGAATAGGGTAAATTTTCCTTCTATAGATGTTAAATCGTTAATGTTTAACAAGAAAAGTACCGGCCCCAGCACTGAACCTTGTGGCACGCCTTTTTTATTCCGCGGATGCCATAGTAATAGAATTTTTTACTTAGTGAAAGGCTTTAGCAAAGTCACATAACACTGCTGCTGATAACTCTTTTTTCAATAATATTTCAATAAACATTGTATATTGTATAACAAATAAAGATAGCAACGTGAGTGTTTTTTTTTATTGAAAGACAAACTGACTCAACACTATTTTCGATTGAAAAAAGTACACGCAAAATCTAACCACTTTTTCCGTATCGAATTAGTCAAGAACAAAGCGGAATTTATGCACAATTTGAAATCATGGTTTATTAACCAGATCAACATGGGATATTAAGGTTTGCTAGACTTGTTGTGACGTGAGCAGAAACGCAGATTGGTGTGCGGAATGCAAATGAATTTCAAGTGGATCAAATATCAACATCAACATGGTTGATAAATTTCGAGAAATTATTCATTACCAGCTCTTTACAACATAAGTGGCACAGATGACCTAAACTTAGCACTTCTATTAGTAGTGTGTGTCTTTCTTCAAAATAACAGACATCTTATGATATATTTCCCATTTACGATGGTGTTCCCAGAATTACCCAGCCTGTCCTAGAGATGGAGGTAGTTGTTTGAAAAATATCACTAGAAAGCAAGTGTTTCAAGTTTGAAGACGCTTAGTTGTTTAGTACTTGTTTGGCAGCCATCAATAGCGAACGTTTATTACTGTTTATTACAACAGTAATAAAATATTACTGTTGTAATATTTTATTACAACAGTAATAAAATATTGGGTAGCAGAGTTTGTAGGAGGTCGTAGTAAGATATTTGAGCCGGTTCTAAGCCTCCCCTACCACTATGACGTCATTAATGAGTAATAAATTGACAAGTGGTGTATTTAGGGTGACCTTGAACAATATGTAGTGCGTAATTAGTTTTGACCTTGGAAGATATGCCTGGTACATAATTAGTTTTGACCTTGAACGCAATGTTTGGTGCATAGCTGAACATATATTCATAGGAATATTTTCTTTGTCTGAGACACTGGGTGTGTGTGTCTGTGACACCAAAAAGTTCCTCCAATGAGCAATTTTTGGGCTCATCTAGTCAGTGAGTGGTAGTGGAGTAATGACATTGGAATTTGCATACACGGTAAAGAGTGGGTTTAGCATAATCCTTCATGCAAATTAGTTTGCACAGAGTACACATACACGCTCTCCCACACACACACACACGAGATAGTAGACTTAGTAGGCATTTCAAAAAGTGCGGCACATCGTGTATTATCTAAAAATTTGGACATGAGAAAGCTGTGCGCATGATAGATGCCGCCTTTGCTCATACTCGAGCAAAAACAGTGTCGTGGAGATGTTTCAATGGGCTCATTTAACAATTTTTTTTATTTCATAATTTGAAAATTTATGTTTCAAATAGTACATCTGCAAAAAATCTGAATTTTCACTCTTTATCTTCCCCCTTAAATTAATTGTGGCGTTCACCGAAACGGGGCGTGGTCGTAGAAAGCAAGTTGTGTGTTGTTTTTTGCAGTGTATCAACTGCGTGAATATGAATAATGATAAAAAATGACGTAACAAGTATTGCATCGTTCCTAAATGTAAGACTTCTTTGGTAACTGCACCAGACAAAATTTTTATTTCACTGTTACGAAAGTTATGGCAGCGCGTTATGCGGAGGGCCGACTTTGTAGCTGCCAAGGAGACGCATTTTTGTTGCGAATATCATTTTAATGTAAGTATGATCACGATTAATGAAAAAATTACAGTTTACTCTGAGCACTAATATGAAAGTGGGAAAAATTATATTGAAACCAGGCGTAATTCCGCATATATTTGATTGTCAGATTGATAGACTGACGGCCCATACA
>WOGN01002403.1:6066-16835 GCA_015342105.1 Leptinotarsa texana
GTCTTGGAAAAAGTTATGGTCAGATATAGTCACCACTCCCAGCAACGATCCACAAATCAGTGTAACTTCGGAAGTTATAGAACAAGTCGCTACTGAAACACAGATAAGTCCGGAAGATTTGGAAATCTGGTGCCGTGGAATGGATAAAGAGGAAACTGTTTTTCATGAAATGTCTGACGAAGAGATTATAAAAGAGGTTTCTAATTATACAACAAACAATCAGGAAGATAACGACAGGCAGTGCTCTATAATCCGACAAATTCGATAGTTCGACACTGTCCTGCATAATGTTTGTCGGATTACCGGAGGTCCACTGTATTTAGTAAAACACGGTCACGCTCACGTCGTCACGGTCACAATGTAAAAAACATCCGACAGGTTGTTGGACATCGGTCATAAAAGCCTACACATTATGATCATATTTGCTATACGGTTATAATTAGTATGGTTTTGATTCCAAAACTTCATACGGGAAGATCTGAATAGATAAGAACTGAAAGAGGTAAAGGAAACTGTTTTACTGGTATAGGTAGACATTTGGGCAAGTTTGTGGAATTTGTTAATTCCACCCTCTCATCAAATAAAATCACCGCTGAAATGGAGGCAACGATATCCCATTGTCCCATTCTGGGGAGTGTGCAGTGGTAATGTTCTTCAAAATGTTTTTCTTATAAAAAAAGAGCACTAAGATACCTCTGTGAGCTTCAGAAAAGCAGTTAAAAAAGGTCTTTTCAATAGAACTTATTATAGTTTGGAAGAAAATTATATTAATAAAATAAAATGATATGTATACCAAAACTATAGTCTTTGATATCATATTCTTCTATTGATGGTTATATTTTGAATTTTAAATAAGTGACTACGTGTTTTTATTCAATTCAATTTTATATGGTGTGACTATTTTTATACGTTTATCAAATGTTATTCAATTCAATTTAATTTACTTTTATGTATACATGGTTTGTCAACATGATATTCTTTAATAATAAATCATATTTTGATTGATTGATTGATTGAACAATTGTATGGTTCACAAACTGTTGAGTATTCCACTGTCAGAAAGTAATTTTCAAAAAGAACTAAATTGTATCAAACAAATTGCTGTTAACAACGGTTACACAGTTGATATTATCGACTCCATTCTTTTCCAGAAACTAGATATATTCCACTTCAATGAACATTTATAAGCATGACAGGACTTTGACACAGTTTGGTGAACCCATTAATAATATCTCTCGTTTTTTGAATTACCAGACAAATAATAATATGAGAGAATTCATTGAAAACAATGAATACAAAACTTCAGTATCGGATAGATCGGGAGTTTATAAGTTAACTTGTGGTTCTTGTGCAAAACCTTATATTGACCAACTTATTTCCAAAGAATAACGGAAACATAAAAGTAGTTTCTTGAGTGTAAACAACAATTCCACATTTGCAAACCAACTTCTGACACAGGGGCAAAATTTCAACCACGACTATGAAGTATTATATTTGGAAAAGAAAGGTTTGGAACTTAATCTTTTGGAGAGCTTAGAAATCGATATATTCAAAAATTCTGAATGACCTAATAGAATTACATTTCTCTGTATTTCTGAATCTGTATTCTGATATGGAAATTGGTTATTGAATATTGCCCAATACCAAACTGTTATTTGAACACTTCGACACGTATTTTGATCACCAAGTGATTATCTTGAAGAGGAAAATCAAACCAGTTTGATACTCCTCTTGAAGATGACCGAAACACTTGTTGGAATAACGCTAATGATCAAACCAGTTTGACCAAATCATCTGAAAATCTTGATCTGCCAATGTTCTGTCTGTCATAAAACAAAATGTAGGGTGTATCCAGAGATTCAATACATCGGCAGAACACTTCGTGACGCGATTATCGTCAAACTTAAACCAGTCCGTTTCGTCTTTGACCAAGGCGTAATAAAGACCAAATTAAATGTGTTAACATGGAGCTTTGAATATTCTTTGAGAGACATCTTATGTGGAGGGGCAATGTTTCTTACTACTTTTTTATTTCAATTTGAAAAAATAAGTGTGTAGTATAAACCATTGAGTCTAATTAGTCAGTACCTTATCGTATCGATAAACTTCGTTTACAAATCAAAAAATCAGTGAAAAAATTAAAACCGATTTGATTTAAACTTCAATCGAATTCAAATATATTTGCTTCGACAAACGATACTTTACACGGACACACGTACAGGATGCTTTCCCAGAATTCAATAATGGTTTGAATTTTTGTATTTACCCTCTCTTGTATTTACCCTCATTTGTTGGTGAAGTTTTTTGGTGATTATTATTTTTTATTGTACTACCAGCTTATTTTTAAGTATGCTCCACCATCACCGATCCTATTGTGTGTCTTTTCTTTATACATTCACGATGTTAATTTTTTATTATTTCTAGGGACCATAATCAAAGGAATAAATGAACTATTTCAATTTTCAATGCTTTTTTCGTTTTCTGGTTGGGTTGAGAGAGCTTAATTGAATTTGCAATACTTACAGTTCAGAATCTAAAAGAATTAGTCGAAAAAACTCACGATATCCAGAAATTTCACGCTAAGTTGCCTGAAACTGAAAGTCCAAGTTCCTTGCATTAAATGAAGATATGTGAAGTTGGAGTTGAAGATTTAATAAATATAGTTCATTTTTTTATTATGTTACCTTCATTAATTACTGAAATGTCGTTAGGAGCACTATTTCATTATTCATTTTGGATTAATTCAATATTGATATTAAATCTGCTTCAATACACTTCAGCAGATTCTGTATTGATTTGCCTTTGTTTATTTTCCAGATCGTGGAAGTTCATATAACCAAAAAACAAAAGTAAATGTATACTCTTCCATATACAGGGTGAGTTAATAAGATTCCCTCGGTCGGCTATTTGAGGAAACAATATTTCGAACTGGTCAATTTTTTTGCAGACCTATCGATAAATACTATCTTTTAAAATTATTCGCTTGCTTATTGGGTGATTCAATCGAGCGTGGTCAACTAAAGTTATATTTTTTTAAATAGAACACCCAGCATATGAATACGTTATTCGATTCCATATTTTTCAGCTCTCCAAAGATTTTTTGTCTTCGAATTTCCATTGCGGCATTGCCAAGTTACAGTTACATGTCTACAGCAATCAAGTGGTTTTTTAGGAACAGTTAGTCAACATCACTATGATAGTTTATGGAATCTCAACTTTGGGAAACAATATATGAGGTGTTTGGTTAAACTGGTCAATTTTCATTCATTTTCAAATAGACAGAATTCAACTGTTTCGAATAGAACCCCATGTATTTTTTCATTTGCATGAAATGTTTCAATATTTCAATACATTTTTTATCGGAGGTACCCTATACTAAAAAATGATATTTTACTAATTATACCAAGGTTTAGTAATTGTTGTAACCACAAAATATGTATTTTCTCACGTTAACTTACTCAAATTTGTTTTTCGAATATTCAAACTAGTCGCCAGTATATAGCATTTTTCGTACCATCTAGTGATGGTTATCAACAGTTTCAACGATAAAAAATGCGTAAAAAACCTAAAGAATATTAAAATTATTTTGTTTCAAAAACTCAGTTATCCATGACTGACATCAAAAAATGAATCTCGGAATTTGTCAATAACAACATGTATTGAAATTTCTTTCGCGTGTAGATTGAATCATTATCATTATGAATTATGTATTGGAAAATATTGAAGGAAAGTGAAGGAAACTACCTCCTTGCATCTAGGAATTACAAAGAGAAGTTCTCCGAAAGAAGACAAACAGATGGAAGGGCATTTCAAGCTCTAAAAACAAGATTCGGAATATGTCAATCACGAGAAGTTCGAACGTATGTGCCCTGTAACGAATGAAGAGGATACATTTCAAATTACTTCTCAACTTGTTGAAAATCCCCATGTGAGTACCCGAGACCTGAGCAGGGAATTAGGATTTTCTCCAACCAGCGTATTTCAAATGATACAAGCAAGCAAATTTCATCCTAACCACATTCAATTGATGCAAGAGTTAAGAGAAACAATTTGAAAAACGTATTCAATTTTGCCGATGGGGCTTAAAAAAGATTAATCCGGAAAATTATTTCGATTTCGTGTTATTTTCTGATGGAGCGACTTTTTATAAAAATGGAACTATGAATCGGCATAACATTCATTATTATACAACGGAAAACCTCAATCAACAGCGTTGGTCACTGAATCTTTGGGTTGGAATTCTCGGTAAAAGAGTTATCGGTTCGTATTTTTTTATGGTCATCTCACTAGAAGAAAATATATAAGATTTCTTCGGAATGCGTTTTCGATTTTATTGTATGGGGTTCCATATGAAATAAGACTTAGAATATGGCTGCAAAAAGATGGTGCACCACCACATTTTGAAACTGAGGTAGGGGAATACCTCAACTATCATTTCAATCAAAAATGGATAGGTGGTGGTTGGCCTGTGGCGTGGACCCAGATCATCTGACCTGATCGAAATAGATTTTTTTTTATTGGGGGTATATAGAATGAAGTGTCTACCAAACTTCTCCAATATCTATAGAAGTCATGAAACGGAGAATAGAACTGGGTATAATTTGTAAAATATCAGTTTTTTGTAACGTATATCTCTGATGAAAAATGTAGTGAAATGTTGAAAAATTTCATACGAATGAAAAAATATAGGGTGTTCCATTAGAAAAACTTGAATTATATCTGTTTGAAAATGAATGAAACTTCACCGGATTCATCGAGCACTCTATTATTGTTACCGAACATTGAGAATTTCAAAATTATCGTAGTGATGTTAACTGATTATTTTTTTAAAAAACCACTTAATTGTTGTATACATGTGAGTGGTGAATTAAATGACGTGCTTATATACATTTAAATGATATAACTTTGGTTGGCCACGCTCCGTCGTATCACCCAGTATGCGAGAAAATAATTTTAAAAGATAGTATTTATCGATATGACTGCGAAAAAAATCAGGCAATTCAAAAAATTATTTTCTCTGATAGCAATGGACCGATGGGATCTTGTTGACTCACCCTGTATTAAGTTATGTAGCGTTTTTGTGAATGAAACTTGTTTTTTCAACGAATGTATTTGAAATACACACTTAATGAGCTTTTTTGTGAATGAAACTTGTTTTTGTAACAAATGTATTTGAAATACACACTTAATGAGAAAAGGTGATTTTTCTATTCTTCAATGTTAATATGAAATCTAGTTGTTTTAAAAAGGCTTTTGTTGTTTTCAACATTATTAAGGATGGAGAAGTCGAAAGCCAAAAAGCTAAAAGCTTTTGTTCCAAAAAAATACTAAATGGTTTCATTTCTCCCAAGTTGTCGTTTATTCATATAGTCACTTGTTTTTTCACCATGTTCTTGTTGTGATCCAATTGGCTCCGTAAATTTCATAGAAATTTTTTAAAATATACTATTTACTCGTCGACCTTCTGACGACCTTCTGACGTGATGTAATATTTTATTTCACAAAAATGCAATTTCGGTAGCGCCGTTGAGAGTCGTCCACTTCAAATATCAATATAAAGTTTTCTCTGAAAGAAACGTGTTTATCGATGTGAACTGATGCTGTCGTATAACAAGAATTGATTTCAAACAATGTGGGAGGATACGAATGCATATTCTTGACTCAGACTGTCTTTCATTTTTGGAAGTTAGGAGCAACATTTCATTATGTTTCAAAAGAGCAGTAATGTAATTTTTGTACAACTGTCATTAAAAGACGTTTTTTTTCGACAAAATAGCAATAAACAAAACATAATTATCAAATTTCCAAGGAAGCTTTTTCATGAACAATAGATATAGATACAATTACAAATGTATTATTTACATTATCAACATTATTATTATTTAGAAATATTAATATGGAAAGTACACTTAGAACAACTGCTAATATTGATACCTTGCGATGTTGAAGAGCCTTGTAATATATTTGAACTATTAGAGTTGACAATTTCATGGGCATTAACATTTAATTTTTGAAGTGAAGAGGATGATGCTTCAACGCTGGAGCTAGCTATTGGGATTATTCAGCAATAACCTTTTTGTATGTACTAGGTTGATCGTATTACACTCAGCTACGTTTTTAGACTTCCATCCTCTGTGCTCATTGATATCCGTAATATTTGCTACTGATACTGCTAGAAAAAAGGAGAAGATCTTCCGAACCAGTAACCTGTATATTCCTTTGGTTTCAGGAGCTAGGTTGGCCCTACATTTATAATTTGGGTATTTCAGAAAAAAATGTTGATGATTGATAACAGAAGGGCGTTATGCGTTATGCGTTATTTATTAAAATAGTCGATGGTTTTACCAACAATGCAAAAAGAATGATCTAATTTCGTTTTTGTATTTGAAATTTGAGCAATCGAGGATTTATCCATTGATTTAATGACTATTATTAATAGCTCTTTAGCCGGGAGGCCATAAATATTTTGAAAATTGTAGCAAATTTCATCATCAAATATTTTTCATATGGCGCCTCATTTATAAACATCTGGACTTGTTCAAGCGTTAGAGTTTTTGATATTTTGAACCTATAACTTTCATTTTTCCGCTGTTTCCGCAAGTTTCAAATTTTTTATTTGTATTCTGAATTAAGTCTACACCAGCTAAGAAAATCAGTGTGTGTGATTGATGACTTATTTTGTGTTAATTAATGATCACTTTAATGAAATGAATAAAAACACTTTTGTCTAATTACCTCTAGTTGATTTTATTTATACCACCAGTTTCAGGTTTAACCCCATTATCAAGTACTTGACCAATTAGTGGTAATTAAACAAAATAGTTTTTATTAATTTCATTATTAATTTCATTAAAGTGAGAAAATCAGAATATGCGATTTCGTACTACTGAGCTTATTTTATTGAAAACAATTCAATTGAAATCATTTTGTAGCATCTTCAATATCGTCAGGAACACACAATTCCTCACTATTGTTCTTTATTATGCAAGACTTCAAACACCAGCAAGAACTTTAAATGTAACTTTAAATAAAACGCGTGAGCAGTAAACAATACTGCTTGTTGGTAACCAGGTGATTCGGCATCACCTGACACAGCCACTTGACAGCATATACGATAACATGAAAATAGTTAACTGACAATAGATGTTAAAATGTGTTTATATAGAAATAATAAATTTATCCATTTTATTATAAAAACAGAAACTTTGTATGATATATGTGTTGAAAGCAAGTTTTATTTTAACACTCACAACATATATAGATATTTGTTTCACTTGAAACAATTTACAATCCGTTCGAAAACTCCCAGAATATCTGCAACAATACCTTTCTCCTGGAAGATCTAAAATGAAGGTAACCGAATTGGAATATGATGAAAATACGGTAATGCTAATTGAGATTATCTGCGAAAACTTTTGCCATAAGTCATTCGCTTTTAATGACGTCAAAGTTGAAAGACAACTTACGAATTAGTTCTGAAACTGCACGCATAACTTTTAACGCGAGATGGAATGATGGATTCTGAGTAATTTCACTTGTTTTTGCTCAGGAAGTTTCTTGAAGCCTCAACTTCCATGACAAAAACGACTCAACTTCTTTGCTAGGGTAGGAAACGAGATTATGATATCAATCGATAATATGATAATTGAATCTGTATAATTCACTATCGAACTAGATTAGAAACATATTTGAATAAGATCTAAAAATGAGTATTTCATTGGAAAACCTACAACGTAACATTCAAGAAAATAGAAAGTATACTTACGCATGTGAGGTTCACAACTTTTTCACAAATGAAGAATCAAATAATAAAAAAAAGATGGAGGATATAATTATTGTGAAGATGAAAAGAAAGAGAAGGCGATATCTCATTTTTTCGGATTGTGTGTTTTCATCTTTAGATTCCTTGACTTTCACTAAAGGACTTTTATGGAACGGATGGACTTTATGTAATGGATGGAATATGATGTAATTGCCGAATGTTGATTAAAATATATGATTTGTATTTGGGTAACATTTCTCACTCTGTATTAAAATTACTGTATTCAAAAGCCTCGTTAGATAATAATATCATCAGACCAAGAATTTCAGGACACAGTGGCACCTACCGCCTGATGACTTCGATAATTGCGAAACTAGCCAAACCTTACACCCATGCTCAATCCCTAAAGAGATGGGATGAAATCAAAGAATGCAATTTTGCCATGTTCACCCTGGGCGACCCTGGGTAGCTGGCACCGAAGAAATATTTGGCGACGACTAGAAAAAATCTACGCTTAACAGTAGGATTTCTGACTGGTCACTGTCAATCAAGGAAACATCTTTGGCCTTCACCTGCCGATACAAAGGAGATGTCTTTCAGTTTTCTGTCCACCTTCCTAGAAAGGACAGGATGGACGA
Organism: Leptinotarsa texana; assembly: GCA_015342105.1. Classification (NCBI taxonomy): domain Eukaryota; kingdom Metazoa; phylum Arthropoda; class Insecta; order Coleoptera; family Chrysomelidae; genus Leptinotarsa; species Leptinotarsa texana. The sequence continues at coordinate 14,467 of WOGN01002403.1, forward strand.
TGACCTAGGAGGACAACTCCTCGGGAGGATGTACAATGGGTCACATGTGGCCTAAGTGCCGCATATAATGACCCAATCAAAAAATGGTTTGGAGTCAGTGTATCAGGATCATTTGGATCAGTTGATACGTACGTCAGTGGTTGGGAGTTCAAAATGTTCTCTATTTCTGCAAAGGCTGTCCTCAAGACATATTCTTGGGGATATCTTTCAAATGTTTTTTAATGGATTGTATCACACGTTCCCATGCGCCACCCATATGTGGTGCTAACGGTGGGTTGAATGACCATTTTGTATTTTTCAGTGTGCACTATTTTTGGAATTCCTCTTGGTCTATATTCTGAAGATTTTCTGCCAGTTCCGCTTCTTTGAAGTTGGTTCTTCTGGGAAACTTCTTCTGCAACCGAATTGTGTAAATACATAAATGAATCCATTAGTGGTCATATCTTGGGCTATTTCTAAGTGAACAGCTCTTGTAACTAAACAAGTAAATATTACACCATATTGTTTTTCGTGTGATCTTTCAACAGTTATTTCAATTGGTGCAAAATAATAAACTCCGGATAAACGGCCTCACAGTGGGTTCGAGTCGACAAACTGGCAATTGTCCCATCAGAGGTATTTTTGGAGTCGGCAAATTTGGCAATTTGCCTAACAGCTTCGAACTGCTTAGCGAATTTTGGGAATGCAGTATTCTTGGAGTAGATTGTTGACAACTATTTCTTGACCATGATGTTACACGAGTTCATGGTGGTATTTGATGATTAATTTTGTGATTTCACGTTTGGCATTCAATATGACAGACCTTTTGGTGTTTTCATTCACAAATGCAATATCAATTCTTCTATAACATCTTATCAGTCTTACGGTTTCATCAAATGAACAATTACATGTGTACAATTTATTTGACGACGCCAATTTTCCCTTTCTTTTGAGAATTAATATTTCTTCAGGATATGATTCAAACTAAACAACTAAACCTTTTTCCATAACTGAATTTTTGCTCTGTCCAATTCCAGTACATCAAGTTCCCCATCTTTTCTGTTTTTTGCAATTATTTACGAATCTGAACATTCATGCGGTTGAACGTAGTAATTTTTGCCATTTTGAAAAATGTTTAACTTGTGGAGTTTGCGTACAGTCTGTACGCAAACAAAATCTTTCCTCATTTCTAATTCTGCTTGATCGAAACATTGCTTGATTGAACAATGTTTTCTGGAAACATCTTCTTCCAGCCAATATTCAAAATCTTTCCATAGAAAGTCAGGACCATTTATCAATCTGCTTTCAGCGCTAAGACATTTATTTTACCATAACTTTTGGTTGCTTCATCTGCAACGTCGTGCTTTGGCGGAACACTATGGGTATAGTATATTGATGGAGAGATAGAAAGTCAAAAAGTTTTTTCTATTTTCCCACGAGAGCTAATTTTTTCTCAAAGTTCCATATATCATCAATTACATTATTATATGTAATGCAATTAACCAAATAATTTTTCACAGTTTCGAAAACCGAGTCCATATCATTAGCCACTTCAGCAGTAAATAAAATTAACTATCTCCAACAGTTTAAATTCTGAGATAGACCAAGTGATTCAACCTGGTTTAGTGGAACACACATTGGCAAATATCGTTCATTTAGATTAGATAATCGTTCTTCGGACGACGTAAGAGAGCACGATTCATATTGTCTAATGTAAAGTTTGGGTGGTACCAGTTGAACAGCATTCTTCATAGACTACGACCTTCACAGCTGACCCTGAGTCTTTTCACGAGGATTTCTTGTTGAATAAGTCATGTGCTTCAATGAAAAGCTGACGTAAATATCGAAAAATATATGTGTTTCATATTTTACAAAAGTACTTTCATCTACTATTCTACATAATTAATATGTCTATTGAAACTTTCATTGTTTCATTCAAAAGTGTTTCGTTTCCAATGCCACAAAAACATACGCCTGAAGAAGTCGTGAATTGGTTCTGTAAAATGTTGTTTCCCACATCACGACCTACTTTGAATCATGACCAAATTCATCAATCAGAGAAGGGCGTGTCTCAACTTGCACATTTTTTATCGAAAAGTTGATTATTTATGAGGCCATATAAGTTCAAGCAATATTGTAAGAACGGAGATTTTAGTTTGTTATTTCAAAAGTGCTTGGGATTCAATAAATTCGACGAAAGCTGATTTTGCCTGGTCCTTAGCCAGTAATTTATTTGGTTTACCCCATGGTTGTAAGGGATGGAAAACGCAACCCCTAAAATTTATTTCTAATGTAACTTTTTGTCTTATTATTTGTTCACCATTTAAAAATTTATTTGTTTCATTCTAAACAAAAAATGTCTCTTGGATTTTTTGCCCAAAATAAACTAG
>WOGN01002404.1:0-16833 GCA_015342105.1 Leptinotarsa texana
TCGATGTATACCAGTGAGGATGACAGTGTTCCATGTAAGTGCAATTTGTTACCATTCATTTAAAGTAGAACTCAGGTGAAATACAAACTGAGTAGAAAGTATTTCTTTCGAAAGAATTTTTTCTTTCGCGTAATTTAATATTTATATGAATGTAGCTGTTTCAGAAGGACTTTCTTTCAGTTTGTGTCTGAAAGTTACTCCTTTGCATGATCTACACATCCATGTAAAGAGTTACTTATTTTCAAATTGATTACTTCCTTCCTTTCTTTGGAAAATTCCCTCATCTTTTTTTGTATCAAAATGGAGTAGTAGAAAGCCAAAAACTTTCTTTCCCAATACATTTGACTTGTGTTTATTGGATTCAACTAACGAAAAAAAGTTTTTAGGATAAGACTGCCAGAGGCAAAAAATGGTAATGGTAAATAATAAATAATTCACTATTATTATTGAATACAATCCAGAACGAACACAAACCACAAACACTGAAATAGAACACCGCATTAACGGATAAAATGAAAAAAAAATAATTTCAGAAATCCCATAAAAATTTTGAAGTGAGTATTATAGACAACAAAAATCAACACTAGAGAAAGATGGAATTGCGGAATGAAGAAATAAAAAAGATACAACCCCAGAAGAACTACACACCAAAGACGTATTTGATATAACTGAAGAGAGGACAAACAATGTTCATTTGAACCTTATTAATGTTTGGCAAAGCGAACGAATCGACTGTTAACAGAGGATTTTTTGTTTCAAGAAATTCACAAACAACAACACATAGAATAGCTGATATGTCCAATATTGCTATTATCTGTTTGAATATTCTACAGGCGAAACCATCGATGACAGACAATGTTAATCTAATTGAAATTCGCTTCGAGATTTCGGATGTGATTAAAACGCCAAATGGACTTGAACTCGTGTTTGTTAAAAATTGTGTGCGCACAGATTGTCACTTCCTTTATGGAGGCTACTTGGCAGTATTACCAGATACGTGTAGACGGCATAAATTCGGCTAATTTTTCAGGAAGAAGAATTCAGAAAAAATGAAGCCATTTTGATTTTTAATGTTTTTGAAGTGAAATTTTTATGTATTCACTTTTGGCGGTCAATATTATTCTTATTTTTGATGTGATAACTTCTTATGGGAGGGTAAACAGCTTCGTTACCTAACGTCTTACAGCGCCAGTCTATCTGGCTTCTCTTTCTCTCACGCATACATCAGCGGAAGGTAGGATCCTTCTCTCTCGTCGGACAGACGCTCTGTATTTAGTGTGTGATAGACATATAACGTTGACAGTATTATAAAAATCAAACCAGCAAGCACTTAATATTCTTTAATTATGTGGAACACTTAAAAATGATATTAATTCTGTGTATGTACATTATTAGTATCAATATTTAATCATACAAAAGTAATAATTGGTAATAATGGTAGCTACAATATATGTATATACACAAAATAATAAATAAAAGATTTTATTAATAATCTTTTCTTATATTATCATTTTAATATACATGAAATTTAAGCTATTCTCAAGTTAAACAATTTCAATAATAAATACTTCAATTTATATTGGTTCAAGTTATCACTTCTGTCGGGCGTCTATATGTTTTTTTTAATTATCTGAAACTCAAAACTGCAACACTCTTCTGAGCGCTAGTTTTACCAACCAAGTTAGTGTCATCAAAAAATATGGATTAGTATTGTTCATAATTATATTGACTACTTCACAGTTGTATAGTTCATCTCCTGAAGACGCCAACTTGGTTGTATTGGTTGAAAAGTTATAGTAAAGTTTGGAAATTTTATTCAATTTCCTTTCTCTTTCCTACTGCCTTATTTGTTTTCGAATGTAATGGAAACAGAAAAGGACTATTCACCTATGTTAAAATCAAGATTCTACTTTTTGCAAGGATTCACACATTAATTAAAAAATTCTGGTATAATTCGAAATATTCTCTGTTGCCAAAATGAGATTCCAGTTTGCCAAAGTATGTGTTATTGTCTAATTAGTATCTTAAATATCAAAGCCGGATTTGGAAGTCTGGAAGGCCTGTGGCAACGAAGGAGCGGAGACCACTTTATTTTTTTTATGTAAGTTAAACTTTCAACTTCCCGGAAATGAAATTTAATTTTTTTTTGCAATCAAGGCTTTCTGACATTCGATGATATTATTATGTTTGTGCAAGAATCCGACCCTGTTAAAGATTATGAAAGAGACAACTTGATTAATATCGAATTTATACAAATTATTAGGTATCCAATAAGAAATGACTGAGGATCACTATTAAGGAAAAGCAATGCACGTTTACTTTGAAATTGATGCTATGAAATGAAAAATACCTATAGAAGCACATTTGAAAAATTAATTTTTTTCAAACGTTTAGAAATGACAGTTACTACCGTCAACAAAAAAATATTTGAATTGGTATTATGAAATATGGGCAAATGTAAACGCTTATTTCCCAACTTTATGGTTACTTGGTTTCTCGCTTGGTTTCATTATTAATCTACGTTCCATTAATATTTTTATATGTAGAAACAAAATACATGTGTTAAAAGCGTATCGTAGGCGGTTACAATTCAACCATATTAAAAGTCGTGAGAATGTTTAGAAATATTGCAGAACTTGAAGATAAATTTTTAAACGACGACTCCAGATACTTTCTACAGGAATTCTAAACGAATAACCTTCAAAATTAAACGATTTTATTAAACCTTAACAACCCAGATAAAATCTAATGTATTATTTTCGCCATTGAAATACTGATCGAAACATTCAGATCTGACAAAAGATCAATATTTTCTGTTCTTTAAACGACATTTTTTGTGGAGGACTCAATATTTTATAGTTTTTTTGGGTTTATAACCTTTCACAATCTGAAAAAATAAAAGATAAATCAATAGAGAATCTGCTGAAACGTGAAAAAAGTTACTACTGGAAAGTCCAATCAGTCAATAATTTGTCGCATCATAAATTTTGCTTACATATTGAAAAAAATCAAAGCTTAGTATGAATATTAAATTTTTTTAATTGATTTTTTTTCAATTCGTAGGCAAAATTTATGATTACGACAAATTACTGACTAATTGGACTTTCCAGTAGTTTATATTACGCAGTAACTTTTCGGGATGAACTTTTTCAGTTGGACCTTTACTACACTGACCTTTACTCTATTGGTTTTTTCTTTTTTTTCAGAATGTGGAAGGTTACTAATCGAAAAAACAGTATAAAATATCTTCTGGTTTCGAATCTTTCAATGAAGATCATTTCGTTACTAATGTTTCTGGTAATACAATTGAAAGAATTATTGACGAATTCGTTATTCTGGGTTGCGAAATTTAAAAGGTAATACAATCACAAGAAGATATCAATTACCACTGTTCAAAAATATAATACATACCTATACCGTAAAATTATCATTTCGAGCTTCAAACTAATTCTTTCAAATAACTTTACATTACTTTGAATTCACAAAGATGTGAAGATCATGCAAAGAAGTAACTTTCAGACACAAACTGTAAGAAGAATCCCTCTCGAAACCGCTATTTTCATATAAACATTGAATTACACGAAAAAAAAAACTCTCGAAACAACCAATTTTATATGAACATTGAATTGTACAAAAAACACTTTTCCATTCTGTTTGTACTCCGAACATTTACTATAGAATTTAATCAGTGACATTCATAGAATTGCTGAATAGTATAATATATGAAAAAGGTAAAATTTCACTAACATCCTCAATGGCAGACATCGATGTTTCGAAATAAGACACTCGTTTAATTGCCTCTTCAGCACTAATTTGGGTAATATTACAAGGTAAAGCACTATTCATGACATTATGACCTTTTGTCTATCTGGTTCTCACAGGTCCTGATGTATATTGCATGCGCTATCGACTCACAAATTTTTATATTCGGGCCAAGAAAGGTAAATTGAATGGTATCTCTAACCCATACTCGAACCCATATTATACATTAATTTCCATTTAGGTCACAATAACTTTCTTCTTCACAAATTGTCTTCTTTACTTTTACTTTTTGCACTCATTGTTTATTTTCATATTTGTTCATTGTTTTCATAATTAAACTAACACATCAAAATATTCTGTTAATACTATAGGCAATGGAAGTCGAAACCTCCAGCATTGTCGACTACTGTCAAACGAAAGTTCTACAAATAGTTCATTTGTAAAATGGAATCTATGAAATGCTGCATCTCATTTCAACACAACATTCATATGTTCTTCCATAGTGTGAAATGCGTGTCCGTGCACGATAAGTAGGTAACCATAAACGCGTATGAAGTGTCAATTTCAGTTATGGTATGGTATGGTATCAGGTATGGTATAAGGTATTGTTATAAGTAAGAAAGTAAAATTGAATGCCTTCTTTGAAGGACCTCATCTTCAAATATATATATACCTAACAAAAAATGTTTCACTTCAGACTCATAATCAGTGCAAAAATGAAAAAAAAATAAATAAAATGGATGTTTTCATATCAATTATCATTTTAAATCGTCATGTCACTTTCTCAACATCGAATTCCCTTTTTATTTATTACTGGGAACAAACACAACTTAGAGAAAAATACTGCTTGTATATCAAATAATACGTACTTAGTAGAGAAAACATTGAACATGGAAAAAATTATGTGTTATTAGGTGACTTGATATGTGAAAAAAACATTTAAGACTTCAATGAGACTTATTCAACCGTAAATTTGTTTCCTTCTACATTACAGATACTGATAGAATGTTTCCAAATCAGAATGACTTGTTGAAGACTTGAATTATGAGAGTATTAAATCAAAGCTGAGTTCCTCTGATGTAAATATTTCCGTTCAATTTCAACGGCACATCGTTCGATTTCATACAATTTGGCTCATTAGTTCAGCAGAACGACGTTCAAACCAAAATATATGACGAATATCTTCATTTCAATTTTTATTCAGATGTGAAACGAATGCTGTTGAAAGGATGAACGATTTCCAGCGTCAAAGCGGGCCTTCGGGCTGTACGTATGAAACATTTTTACAGTTGTCGAAATTGTCAATTATCGATTATCCATCCATCCATTCATTCCATTGAAATTTGTATATTATTTTTGGCCAGAGGCGTACACACGTTTATATAATATCCAAATTAATTGAAATCGCAATGTACAGCCAGACTCGAATTATTGCATAATAAATACTGGCGTGTCGTGTGTGGATATTGTACAAACACCATTATTATTTAGTGCCATGATAATTTTTTCAGCGGGTTCAGCAGTTAATTGATCGTTCTGTTTATGAAAATTATAATAACTGTAGATAACATTTATTAATGAATAGCGTGCTTGATTTATATAACTCATCAAAGGGTTGAAGGTCGGGAGATTCGTTCACACTGATGCATGGTGGTCTTGTGGAAGTGTTGTTTATGATGTCTTTAATAGAAAATATACGATTCCACAGGTCACGATAATATACGATAAGAAAAACTTTCAAATGATAAACCCATCACCACTATATTTGAATTATGGAAATGGTTATTTTAAATCGAAAGACTTACCTAAACAACAGTAAATTGAGAAATTGGGATGACTAGTTTAGGAATACCAATTTTAAACAATGAAGGTTTTTTTACACTCTATAAAATGTAATTTTATACTCGTTGGATACTTTTTCAGTGAGCGTTCTTACCTCTATCCAAAAAGATATAGTACAACCGTACAACCCCGAAAATGGAAAAAGTAAGCTCTATTGAGAGAAGCCCCACACTAGATCCATGCCAATTCAAAGAATCACTATACCAAATGGATAAGTGATTCCGATTTATCTATAACTGAGCACCATCTCGTTAATACCAGACATTTCTATTTCTATTTGAAAACAACTGACAGTTCCTGGAAAAACGTTTGAGTGCAGGAAGTAAAACATACCTATTCAATATAGGGGATAGTAATCAGTACCTTTTTCTCGAGAGGTAATGTAGATGATAGTATAAGGAAGAAAAAGTTCAGGTTATGACTGAACGAAATCTACACTTTCAGAAACGACGAAAACCAAGATAAATATATCTTAGTTCCATATCACCAATACACGACAACGAAAAACTAGGTAGAACTAGGTATGAGGGTGGTATTTGAAGAGACTTTTAGGAAATCCAAAGGACAAAGTCGTGAATTTGGAAAAGTCTGGAATTTACTAAATTAAATGTAAGGATTGCGATGCAAAATCTTATGGTGAGACTAAATGATCTATTATAATAAGATATAATGAACACCAGCACACCTAAAATATGGAAGACCAGAAAAATCAGCAGTCGCTATTATGTTTTGCAATAAAACCGTTCCATATACTTTACGGAAGGAAAGATAAATGAAACTTTCTATGTTTTTTACCACTTTTATTTGTATAAGTTCGTATACGACGAAACTGTAGTAACGTTAGTTACAATTAAAAGTTGTAAAAAACATAGAAAATTTCATTTCCCTTTTCTATAGTATGATTTCCTACCACATAGTAACGGCTATATCCATCAATTTATCGGTATACTAAGATTAGTAAGGCAAGTTAACAACATGCATCTAGATCTAGATACCTGTAATAATAGTATGAATAACAATGGTTGAACAATACCTAATAGTTTATTATATACCTTGTTGAAATAATATTTCTAGTTATCAGATGTACCTGACTAGTGGATAAGACAACATTGTGAACTTAATTTTAAGACAATTAAAACGCAGGCACCTAGCAGAAATATCTATGGTATGAATAATGACAACATTTTATGTAGATTTAGTTTATTGTTCCTATTGAAGATGATCACTTGATGATTGAGACACGTATCGAGGTGTTAAAAATAACAGTTTGGTGTTGGGATAGAACTCCAATAATATTCAAAGTCTCCAAGCAGCATTCACCGTTAAATATTGAAATTTCTTCTGGATATTCAAAGATGTTACTTTTCACTTTCAGAAACATGCAATATCCAGTTTGGACTTATATCGTTATCGACGCAAGTTGTCAGGTGGATATTTATGTTCATTTTTCTCGACGTTTCCCAACCTATCAAATTTCCCTTCTACTTCAACTCCTACCCAACTTTATTTTATTTGTATAATACTAACAGTATAAATCTCGAGAAATATGTTAAAAAAATATTTTTTCCGTTACTCAGCTATCGCAACCCTACGAACGACAACCCTTAGAAGTCGAAACTTGTGCGAGCTAAGGACTAACGAGGTCTTACTTTTTGACGTGTGATTCCTAACACGGGTTGGACGATAGCAAGTGAAAATCGAGCGTTCAGCCTGAGGCTTGAACCATCGATTCACACATCGGCCGATTGACTGAGTGAACAAAGCAACCATGTCGAACCGTCCGGTTGCCGACCGGGCGGTCGGCGGTGACAGATGCTCCCCGTAAGGAGACGTCATCCATAAGTTCCACGGATCTATCATCGAATATCAAAGGTAAATGAAGCTCCTCAAGCTGGTTAGTTGCAAAGCATAGTTTGGGCAATGACCGCCGAATGAGATTCGTCATCTGTCTTCCACTGTAGCTTTCACTGCAGGGCAACTTGTGATCCAACACCAGATAGCGCAGTGGTTGAAAAATATCTGTTAAAATCTGTTTCCATGTTAACAACTAGGCTGAACCACTCAACTGTCATGAAAAAGAACAGCCTGGATTTGCGATTGATTGGCTTGGGGAGCCTCGTTTATCTTTGATATTAGAGGATAAAGTCTTCTGTCGCTTTCAAAGATGTCTTCTTCGTAGGAGTTATCATCACCTTCGCTTTGTAAGTTTTAGAACAGTTGAGTGATTCACCCTAGTACGACCCTAGTAGAAACAGCGCCGTCTGGTGTTAGAACATGCACTCCACAAAAAGATGTTTTGAATATAAAGTAAATGCAATGCTACATATGTGATATCAATCATATATATTTTGCTTTTATTTTATGATGTATCAAGGAAATTTAACAAAAAAATATTGTAGGTGAGATGGTAAGATCAAGGTAAGAATTCTCATGTCAGAGAAGATTTTTGCAAACACATAAATTCGACGTAGTTTAGTGTTTTCTTGAACATTTTAATATGATGAGCAATCACTGATTGTATGTATTCGATTTCAAATCACGCAATATACTTATTCCACCCTGAGAGAAAATAGTTTTTGATGGATGGCACGTTAGAAACATTCTTTTTTCATTAAAAGTTCATCTTCAATTATTCAACTCATTTCCAATAAATTTAAACATTAAAAGAATAAGGGTCAAAACAGAAAGGAAAATTCAAGTGTGCCAGGAAATTCTGAATACCAATCGACCGGAGCAAATTACTATTTGAGATATAAAAGTCTCCCCCATTTTGAAAGCCTATTACTCTAACGAGTTTTGTCGAAGAAGAACAACTTTGGCATCTTAGTTTCAAATTATATCTTCTCTGTGAAAAATTATATCATCCGATCAATAAAGCACAAAGAAAGTTTTATTAGCAATATTCATCTTCATCACGAGTTGAACTTGAATCTAAAACAACCCAATTTATTTATCATACAGGCTAGTTAGTGAAACAACGTAGACTTCCTTAAAAAAATTGTTATTGAAAGATGATTCGTTGCTCAAAATGTACGACTACGATGCTGAATGTTATATTTAAGTTATTGATATCTTTTTAGCTTTTAAAAATTTTTCCACATTCCAGATAATTTTTTGAAGTATATTTCAATAACCGTTATCAAAACGCACGTTGAGAAAAGTGTCACAATTCTGGGTTACGTTAAAACATTCACAACTTTTTATAAAGTTCGGGTTTGAAAGTTTTTCTGATAAAATTTCACTGTTGTTTTCCTACTATTACTTATGAGTCGCCTTACTTGTCTATTTCTCCAACTCCCCGGAAAACACTGTAGCTTCATAGACTTAGATATTACATTACATTACGGTTCACAAAATTGACCAACTTCATAAGTAGGCAATTGAACCAATTGAAACAGTATCTAGTCGATATGGAGTATCTCGAAACAAAAACAATTTTCAAACCGCCGAAAGCGAAATTCAGAAAAAGAATGAATTGGTAATCTAGATCTGAAGCAACAAAGCCGAATGGAAAACATTCTGTGTGTTTCACATCAAAAAATAAATATTGTACCAATCAGAAATGATGTAAATAGCGGTTTGATCATTTGTTATGTGTCATGCAAGAGTAACAAACAAGTACAAAGAAACACACAAATAAGAACAGCATTTTCATAGAGCTGTGAAAAAAATATCCTTCAAATTATGAGACGTATTACAGCTCTGAGACAATAGTTGAATAATTTTGTTTGAATTATCATTTTATATAAAATATTCTATCAATATATTTAATTTACATATCACCCTTTGTTTTTCAAAGAACAATGAACATCAAAAAGCCAGTAATGATAAATATCAACATTTATTCCAGAAAACAAGAATTAAATATAGAGCCGCTTTTTACAACAACCACCCAAAAGTCGAAACAGTGACGCAGCTTTAATGATCGAAACGTTTTCAAAAAAGTATATTATGGAGTGCCGAATCAAGAATTACTCGTTTCAACGGATTTAATTGAAACTAACAATGACTCGCATGCGACAAACCTCGTCACATTCTATTTTTTTTTGCAAAAACTGAAGCCTTTGTATGTTCAACAAAACACCAACACGCTTCAAAAAATTCAAATATTCTCCGTACCTCAATAAGTAATTAATTATTGATTGACCTCGTTTTTAATAATAGGCATGCATATATATTTTCAATTGTGTTCTAAAGCTTTCATCTGGCTTTGTTAATAGACTTTGATTAAAATAAATGCACTGGAAGACTGATGGAAAACATTTTCCGTTTGGGTGTAGCATACCAGAGGCGTAATTACAAGTTTTGTAATAGGTCATACATTTTCAATACATGATTTAATTTTTGGGACAGGTTTTAACTTTCCACTTTTCTTACAAAAAAAAAGGAAAGAAAGAAGCAATCAATTTCAAAAATTAACTATATACAAAGTTGTGTAGATCACGCGAAGAAGTAACTTTCAGACACAAACTGGAAGAAAAGGCCTCCTCGAAACAGCTATTATCTTAGAAACATTGAATTTTATTTATGAAAAATACTTTCGTGTTTATAATAAAGTATTTGTTTCGAAAGTATTTTTCTTTAGTGTAATTCCATGTTTACATGAAAATAGTTATTTCGAGAGGACTTTTTCTTTCAGTAAGTGTCTTCTTTGCATGTCACATCTTTGTACAGAATTAATTTTTGAAATTGAATGCTTCCTTCTTTTCTTTAGGAGATGCCCACATTTTTTGTATCGAGATGGATGAGTAGAAAGCCAAAACCTTTTTTTCCCAAAAATTAATCTCAATTTGAGTATGAATTCAATATATTCGAAATTAAAATATTATTTTTAAATGTTTGTTTCTAATACAGGGCTCTTTGAATTGTCAAAAGGAAACATCCCATCAACGGAGAATAAATGGTGGGATTCAATTCGAACAAGAAAAAACTATGCACATTATTCACGAGTATACTAGTACACTGTATTTTTTAACTGACCTCAAAAGAAAAAGTTCAATGAACCAATGAGATCAAAATGGAACTAATTCTTAGGTACATTATCAATTCCATTATACCATAGTATCGGCGAAGATTTTTAAGCTCGTTTTTATGAAATGTTAAACGTCTGACAGTGTTCATTTTGAAGTAATCCCACCTTCAACAAATATATGTCCAATAATATCATTTGCCTTTATCAGTGTTAAAATGTAGGGATCAATGAAGGAAAATATTGAGTACCTAATAAAACTCCACATCAAATATGTGCATAAGTCAGACAGAGGCGATGATTGACCAAGTATGTCTTGGAAACCGATTGATCTGATGTTCAAATACTGGTAAAAATACATTTTTGGCGAGTTAGAAAAAAATGATGAGAGTAAATGTTTACGTTGCGCGCGCACACCGCCACGAGAAACCGATATCCTGAAGTTAGCTTCTTCTTCTTTAATTTATATGGTCGTTGCTTCTCAGTCGAGCACGTTTGACCAGACTTCCCTGTCCGTAGTGAACAGAAACATCTCCGGGGGCGCATCTATCTTGCGCGTGGCAATGCTGCCTCCCTCAGTTTTCTCACTCAGTTTTTCTTCAATAAACACAATTGATTTTTCACTAGGAGGCCGCCAGTTCTCTCGATATGACTTTCACAAATAACACATCTATTATCGCAATGGCGACCTTTCGAATCCATCGATATACAGCCTGGTTACTGGCGTAGGGGGCGGCTGTCCTCTCAAAATGTCTTTCACTTCACTATTCATTCGAACTTGACTTTATTTTTCAGAAAACACCTCACTTTTGGACTCCAATTCGACCAAATGCCACATTCACGTGCCATCTTTGAGGAGGGTCCTCCCCGCGATCGGAGAGGAAGTCCCTGATGTTAGCTAGTCAACATTTTAGTTTTTCAAAAAAAAAAGTTTACTAATAGAGTAAAAGTAAAGACATCTACATATGTTTGCATGTGAACTGGCAACATTATTCACGATATTTTTGAACCTACAACACGTGTTTTGTATCAGTCCGAATAAAATATATATACATTTTTTTTCAAATAATATATCGTGGTGGCAGATATTTATTAATTGAATAGAATTGGCCAATATTTGGATGAAAATCCATCCATAATTTTATAGTGAAAATCGTAAAATAAACTATAATTTTTTTTTATATTTATTAATAATTTATTGATTTAAAGATAATTTACTGTGATATAAGAGATAGAAGTGTTTTTACATTTTTCTTTGAGAACGTTTGTAGAAATTGAGGTTAGTTGACGGTATGTATTATTTATTTATATCATAGACTAAAATAAATTTAGACATTATTATTTAATATTCAATAAGTGTACGAATAAATTGATATAATAATAATAGATACAAATAATAATTTGAAGTTTCTTTCTTGAATTAATCTTAAAATTTTGGATAATAAAACTTATTGTCAAAATTCCAGCGAAAAATAATTAACAAAACAGGTATAACTTCCTACGTGCGTACATGAGTACACGCACAATCTTTTTTTCAACACGCTTTCATTAGCTTCACCTGTATGTATGTATGTTTGTTTGTAACTCTCCTTTTCATTTCATATTATTCCCGTTTGAATGTTCGGGATCTGTATTTGACCGAATTATCGACATTATTGCTTGATGTATTCGCAGGCAGATGGAGCTGTACGTTACCTCCTTGATATAATTCGAACTCACTTTACATGTATTTCTTCATAAAAGAAAAGATTTTTTTTATTAACACGCGCGCCTGCTACCTTATTTGTATCACTCCTTAGCGCGCCTGCTGCCTTCCTTGGGCTTGGTAGCTGATTTTCAGCCTCCCTCTCCGGAATCGGAAAATATAAATTGTCATTTTTCTAAACAATATACGGCTGATTGATCCCAAAGTTCAGATAAAATAAATATAGTTTAAACAGACTACAAAACACACTTTTATAGCATACGAAACTAAAAAATGAAAAATAAATATAGTTAAAAACTAAAAAAAAACGCTTTTGAAGAACATCGAACTCAAAAGTTAAAAATATTTTTTTAAATACCAGTATTATTCGTTCGTTATTGTTTTAAGCTTATTTGAAAAATATATATTTAACTTTTTAGTTCGATGTTCTTTAAAACTTGTTTTTTAGTTTGTTTGCACTATATTTATTTATTTTAGAAAGTAGGAAGAAGAAATTGAAACATAAAACTTTTTATTTTATATCAAGTTCAATAAAATTTCGGATGCTTTTAAATTTGAGACAAACTGACCAATATTTAGCAATCAGCAGATAACAACGTTCGAACATTTTTTGTGCTTTCCCATACTCGCCAAAAATCAACAATACGTATAATTTTTAAAAATTATATTTTATTGCTTTTGTTAGCAGTTACTATTTTCACAATACAGACAAGCATTCGAAATTCATTACAAAACAACGGTTCGAACTTCCCAGATGATCTCGGATGTCATTAAAAATATTGGTAGGTTTTGTCCAATTTTTGAGGATAGTATAGAGAGTACCAGTCCTAATTTTTGAAGAAGAAAAAGATTATTTTTTGTTTTGTTATTTGCTTTATGTATTAAATTATTATAAAATTATGTAGTAGACTAGCTGAAAAGTAAATCCAGCTGACACAAATCTGCATGGAACTGAATTGCTATCAGTTTAATAACTGTTTTTACAGACAGGACGCGGGGTGATGGAAAACCCATTTTCTCCATTCATCTTTCGTAGCTAATTTGTTCATAAGCAGATTTGAAATGGCAGCAGAAGGGGAGTTGAATTCTTTTCACGGACTTGGATCCGACACATGAATGATGTATTTGCAATTTTTGACACAAAGTAAGGGAGTAGCGTAGAGAATTTTGTGCCTATGCTCAACAGCAGATCCCCAAATATTGTTTACGAATGAAATTGAAAACAACGAACAGCTACCATATAATATTATGAATTGAGTTTACGATATTGCTATTTCAGAGCCTGATATTTGCTGCACAAATGCCGATGACGAATTACCAATTCTTTCTTTTCAAGCAGAGAAATATTGTTTCTTATTTGCAATGCAGAGAAGTGAAAGAGATTTTTTAAATAATCGATAGTTTCTAGTGGATAGTGGATATATCTTTGCGTTTGACATAAATGGGAGGATCTATGAAGAGGAAAATATAAATTTCATAAATGTGCATTTTAAAATAGTCCATTCAAAATGAGGCATTTAAAACAGATACGAGCGTGGTCCCAGAAATACCCGGCCTGACCTAGATATGGCAGTAGTTGTTTGAAAAATGTCACTGTATTAGAGAGTACACAATTTATAAAGCACATGTTTCAAGTTTGAAGACGCTGTAATGTTTAATATTTGTTTGGCAGCCATCAATAGCGAACATTTTCGGTGAATTTGTGAAAATGGAGAAAATTGGTCATCGTTATGTCGTAACAATAGTTATTTGAAAGGTCTCAGCCCAACCAATACAAAAGCTGAACTGAATTCTACTCTGGGTCAGTTTATTGTATTTGTATAAATTTGAAAATGTCCTTATAGGACGAAACTGCAGTAAGGTTAGTTACAAATAAAAGTGGTAAAAAACATAGAAAGCATAATAAGGGAGTGTGTCGATTCGTCATCCTAATCTGCAGTTTGGCATTGGTTACAATTAAGTCTACTTGCGGTCAGTTTCGTTGCTTTATCACAATCCTCTCGTAACTGAAGCGTATCTCTGTTTTGTTGAAACTTGCCTTGGAGTTGACTAAAGTATCAAAGGAGAAAGTCTCATTTAATGAAATAACGTTCGATAACTACGTTTTTGCATCCGATTCTGCAGTTTGTCATTCCTGCGGTCAGTTACTATTGGTTTATCACAATCTTCTCGTATCGGAAAGGCGTCTCTATTTTTTCGGAGCTTGCCTTTGAGTTGATTATATTATAAGTATCTTATCATTTAATAATTTATTATTTTTAAAAATATCTATGGAAAAGAGAAAAGAGAAACAATATATCTTGCACTTTTATGAATGTCCCATCGTATGTAGTCATCATTACTTTATAGATGTTGCTATGTAGCGAAATGTTATGTAACATATGGTACATTTTGAAGAAAACAGACAACAATTTGCTGATTTGATCTCCAGTTTCTTTATTAATTGAATGCTTTTATAGTCATTCCAAATGAAGTTGAAAATCTTTTTGGAATGTGAATAGACGGTTCAATAATCTCAAACAGTCTTTCATCACGGATTCATTTGCATTAAGGAGAACAATAAACGAAAAAATCGATTCGAAATGCTAATAAAAAGCAATTAAGCCAATAAACCGTTATAATGAAAGAACGAATGGATTACCCAAGGTTCATTTTCCTAATTTAATTGAGAAATGAATTCGACTCCCGTCCATAGAAATATTTGCTGGAAATAGCAGCTCAGTTCATTATCTGCCTGGGAATAACAATTACTATTATCCAGAGTTATCGAAAACGAACAGCGATTTAAAAACGGTTTGAGCCGCGCATTCGAAAAACAAATCTGAAATATGCCGGTGAAATTTACACAATTCAGATCCTTATGTTCTGAATAGGGTTCCCAAATAAACAAATATTTGTGTGCAAGCAAAAATAGGAAAATATGAGAATCTATTCGGGATGAAAATATTCAGTTGAATAAATTAAAATAGTCATGTTTCTAGGTTCTCATTAAAAACGTTTTTTATTGAAATGTTTTGCCTGGATCGTGCATATAAAAAACCAAAGAAACTCATTCAGGGGATGAATTTTAGAAATAAAAATTGGTTACAACTTTTTCCATCTCACTGTATACCACGATTAATCTCTCTCATACATTTTTACCCGATGGAAAACTTTTATTTCAACATAATCCTTCTTCGGAAGTTAATGGTGATTCTGTCATATTCAATCAACATCATTTTAATTCAGAAACAACAAAAATATTATGATTACGGTTCACTGAAATAAAAAGCTTTTGTTTTTATGAGTCTCTAATTCAAAGATTCGTCCCAAAAATGATGTCAAGAGAGTCTGAGATCAAATGCAGATATTCACATATCGAGTAAGAGAAATCGAAAACGGATTGAAGGGATTTTAGAGATGAAATTGGAGGAAATGAACAAGAAATTGGACAAATAGGTGAATAAACTGAAAAACGAAGTCAAATGATTGATGACTGTCCAATGTGGCCAAACAACTGATTGAGCTTGGGCAGAGTATATGTTTCAATGATCAGTCTCACAATCACCAAATGTGAAAAGACCTGGCGATAAAATTCAGACGCATTTGGTTTTCAATGGAAGAATCTATTTGAATTTGAAATATAAAACAAAATGGTGAAATCAGTAAGAGAACTTTGTAACTTCACCAATAATTGTACTGAGAAATAGATTACTGAATTTTGTTTATTTTTCTGGCAGTTGACGTCTTCCGACCAAAACATTTTAAAGACTATTTTTTTTTAGTTTTACCCATCGTCATAAAATGACACAAGAAGAGCAAGTAACTGCAAAACTTGAAGTAGGCATTCAGACCACTATATAGGCGAATATGAATATCGTAGTCTGGGTGTGATAACGCTGATAATTATTGTATATTGAAAAAATGCATATTTATTCATCGACAGTCATCAAGGGATGTGTACTCTTCTAGCACTACATTGTGAGCCCCTGGAATTATTGTATAAAATTCCTGATACTCTGTACTGGCCAAAATTATTATCAATGGATCGTAGGAGTTCGGAAAATGCGCTATGAACAATACCTACTTAGAGGACGTATAGCAGTACAGCATATTCAGAAAATATTGTAGTAGATATCTAAATATCAATTAATTTGGTCTATCCCAGATTTTCACCAAGATACAATAGGTCCTGGGAATACTGCCCTGCTTGACTAAAATGTCCTAACTAGCCAAATTATGAAAAGATGATTAATGAGTTCTTGTGAAGTATTCTATGCTGTCATCATTTTGAATTCTTTAAATTGGAAACTTTCCACAGTTCTGACTATTTTCTTGAAAATTATTATAAGTAATATATATTTCATGTTACATCATTATTGTATTCGAAATTAGAAAAAATCTAAAGTTAGGACTTTCTAACTTAGGAAATCATTATATAATCAAGGACGTTTCACTTATTAGAATTTTATTTTCACGTGGAACACAATACCTCACTGATTTAATAGTAAAAAGTAAACTGAACAAACACTCTTAAAAAATAGTAATAATGAACAAGTTCATGAGAAACTACAAG